>JANHFR010007936.1:32479-55927 GCA_032468015.1 Mimophis mahfalensis | reverse complement strand
CCCCTAAGCCTAACAGCAACCCCAGCCCAATCCATTACTCCAACCCAAACTCTAACCCCCAACCCCAATTCAAAACGCAGCCCTACCCCCACCCCTACCCCGATCCCCAACCCAAACGCCAACCCGACTCCTAACCCAAACTCCAAAGCCACCATCCCAACAACCCTTAACCCCAACTTCAACCCTAACTCCAAGCCAAACCCCAAGCCACAGCCCCACGTGCGCATTGATGCGTGCAGCCGACCTTCCTACTTGTGCCATTTGATGGGGGAAACCTTTCGGTATTTTTTATTTATTTATTTAAAAAGTTTTACAAAAAGTATACATTTTCTATTTTTCTCCCCCCATAACCCCTCCCTCCCCCACCCTTTCGGTATTTTTTAAAAGAAAGAAAACACCGTGGGGGGGGGGGGGCTCTGAAGAAAGGCTTCCTATGCACAGGTCACAAGACCTGCTTCACCCGGGCTGTGGGTCAGACTAGAAGACCTCCCAGGTCCCTTCCAGCTTGACAGTTCTATGTTTCCTTGCCTGTGTGTCATTGCACCCTGGGCCTTTAAAAATGGCAGATTCTTCCCGGGGATGGGGACCAGAAGCTGTTGTTGGGATCCTTGCATTATAGACCCTCGTTTTATGACCACATAATTTAGACCAGAATTTCCATTGCTAAGCAAGGCAGTGCTTAAATGAGTTGCTCCTGATTGTGTTTAATGAAAAGGAGGACCAGGGGAGACAGGATAGCAGCCTTCCAGGATTTGAGGGGCTGCCCCAGAGGGGGTGGACAACTTATTTTCCAAAGCACCAGAAAGCAAGACAAGAATCAATGGATGGAAACTAATTAAAGAGAGAAGCAACCTGGAATTAAGGACAAACTTCCTAGCAGTGAGGACAATTAACTGGTGGAACTGCGTGCCACCAGACGTGGCTTCTCCATCACTGGAGGTTTCCAACAAGAGATTGGACAGCCACCTGTCTGAGATGGTATAGGGCAGTGGTTCTCAACCTGTGGGTCGGGACCCTTTGGGGCGTCGAACGACCCTTTCACAGGGGTCGCCTAAGACCACCCGAAAATACATATTTCAATACAAATACAGGTATATGTGAAAATAATTTTATGGTTGGGGGTCACCATAACATGAGGAACCGTATTAAAGGTTGAGAACCACTGCCATAAGGAATAGGCAAAAGGATCTGCAGCAACAAAGGCAAAGACTATGTCAACCTTTGCAAACCAAAATTTGACTGTATCTCTTCTTCCTTTAGATCAGGGGTGTCAAACTCGATTTCATTGAGGGCTATATCAGGGTTGTGTTTGACCTTGAGGACCAGGGTGGACATGGCCAGGGTAGGTGTGGCCGGCTTGACGTCATTCATGTTGGGGGACGCCTGTAGTGGCCTGAGTGCTCTGCCAGGGAAAATGGACTCCCAAGCTCTGTTTTCAGCTGCAACGGCCTCCTGCAAACCTCTCCCAGTGAAAATGGAGCTTGGAGGGTGCAGCACTTGTGAGCTCTGTTTTCAGCTGCGATGGCATCCTGCAACCCTTTGCCAGTGAAAATGGAGCTTGGTAGGGCCACTCCATATTACTGGCAGAGGCACTGCGGGATGGTCTTTTGCTGTTTCCAGGGCAGCTCTGCAGGCCAGATCTAAGCACCCCATGAGCTGGATCCAGCCCATGGGCTTTGAGTTTGACACCTCTGCTTTAGATAGTTTTGTGCTAAGTATGGTTAAGTGCCGTTAGCACCTACAGACCATTTATTGCAGGGGTCCCCAACCTGTGGGCTATGGCTCACTACCAGGCCATGGCCTTTTTGCTGCCTAAATAGCATGTATTCCAGTATTTGAGGGGCTGCCACAAAGAAGAAACAGTCAAATTATTCTACAAACCACCAGAGGGCAGGACAAGAAACAATGGTTGGAAACAAACAAAAGAGAGAAGCAACCTGGAATTAAGGAGATACTTCCTAACTGGACAATTAACCAGTGGAAGAGCTTGCCTTCAAAAACCATTGGTGCTTCATCACTGGAGATTTTTAAGAAGAGACTAGACAGCCACTTATCTGAAATGGTATAGGGCCACCTGCTTGAGCAGGGGGTTGGACTAGAAGACCTCCAAGGTCCCTTGCAGCTCTATTCTATTAAACAAATCATGCCAGTGGCAGGGCCAGCACTTGCAGCTCCACTCATATAAGTGTCAGGCACATGCACACGCTGCTCACACAAATGAAGCTGTGCAAAATAATAGAAACAAAAATAACATACCAATTATAAGCTAATTTGTAACCACATCTAAAATATTAATCAGTTTATAACTGAAAGTTGAAAGTCTACAATTTAAGTCTTTCTTCTGAGGGAGTGCTTATATATACGTAGTCCTTGACTAACAACTATTTGCAACTGTTTGAAGTTACATTGAAATGAAATTGAAAACAGTGGCTTAAGACTTGCCTTTCCATTTATGACTATGGTTGCTTTCAGGTTGTCTTTATTTATTTTATTATTAAACTTCTATGCCACTCATCTCACTGAAGTGACTCTAGATGTCTTTCAGTCATACAATTAAAATAACATATATTAAAACAATTAGGACCATGCATTTAAAATTCCAATAAAATTCAATTAATCAAGATGGAAAGGGAGGGAACAAAGTGCACACAGGGAGGAAGTTGGGTCTGACTAATCCATTTACCATCTCCAAATTGTCATTCCCCCATTGTGGCTCCAGGCCAGCTGGCAAATCCCTTCAAGCCCTTTTAGAAGGCCAGAAGGGAGGGTGCAGATCTCACCTGGGGGTGCAGTGTGTTCCAGACATCATGACAAAAAAGGTGCTTCTCTTAGACCCAGCCAGCCAAAATTTCTTGACCAACAGGGTCAACAGCATGCCGCTTCTGCCACTGGGACGAGCCGGTTCCTCACATAACCTGGACTCATGCTAGGACAGGCTTTATAGGTGATAATCCACCTAGTGACTTGAATCCAGAAGCATGTATCTATAACAGTTGCAGTATCCCAGGGTCCTGTGATCATCATTTGTGACTTTCTCAGCTTGCTTCCCAGCAAGCAAAGTCAAGGGGGGAAGTTAGATTTGCTTAATAGCAATATGATTTGTTATCAATGCAACAAAACATTGTAAAATCAAGCATGGTCATGTGGTGACTCACTTAATGACTACATTGTTAACGCTGGAAGTTTCTGTCCCAATTGTGGCTGTAGAGTATTTGAATTATTTGAGCGGGAAATCCTAGCCAGCCCATTGGCTAAGGGGCTGGACTAGAGGGTATATAAACTGCAGAGTTTTCCCAGCCGGTGCTGGTTGTTCTCAGTATGAATTAAAGAGCTGTTGCGTTTGGTTACACCTGGCTTCCTGAGTCCTCATTCACGCACCTGATCTTCGGACCTAGCACTGGTCATAAGTCAAGTGTCTCTAGCCTGGGAGAAGCACAGAAAGAATCTACAGTATCTCCCATGTACTTGGCAACTGAGAGCACCTTTAGGAATGCCTCCTTACACTGACTTTAGTGTTCAGAGTTGCAGTCTGAAAACTCCTTGTACTTGTGAGGTGAGTAAAATGAGGAACCAGCTTGTTGGGGGCAATTTGCTTACACTGTAAACTGCTTAGAGTCGGCTGTAAGCCCTGTGAAGCAGTATATAAGACTAAGTGCTACTGCTATTGCTATTGTGACCTCATTAAGAATGTTCTGTGGTGATTTTGCTATGATATAAGTAAGTTACAAGTAACCGTTGCCATTGTTGAATTGTTGCCATAGGAATGATTACATAGTAGATATCAGAATATTACCCAAGTCAAAGAAAGTACTGTATAAGGATGCACTCTTTCACAGAGAATGCAACTTTATCAAGAATAGACTAACTCCCACTCTCTGTTTGGTTTCTATTTGCTACTAGGGCGGATTTTAATTTAAGTTTTTACATTCCCACTGATTCAGTTTTGATTTAGGTTACTGACTGAGAGAAAAAGATGACTCTTATATAGCAAGGAGCATTAGAGACCATTATCTTCTCTTCTGTGTCATACTTTTTAACTTTTAGCAATCTTTCAGACATGTACTTTACTCAGTGGTTTCAAAGTAGCCTGATTTACAGGTAATAGATGCAGAGGAGGGTTGTAATGAGCATTGGTATGGTTCTCTCAATCCCACTTTGTCCCACATTCCTCTTACTAGCTCCCAAAATTAATTGGAGGCCTTGACAGAGGATTAAACCCGCTACCCCAAACGCCCATTTGAATGGGTCCTACACTACTTTAAACCTGCATTGGGGGAAATCTATAGCTGTTTATCCACTAAAAGATTACATATAGAGAGAGGAGGAATAAGGTCAAGGAAACCCATCAATCCCTTTCCTTAACTTGGTCCTTAATCAGTGATTAAAGAAGCACCATTTGCTTAGCATTGTCCTGTGACAGAAAGGAAATCAACAATGGAGGCAGCAAGTTTTCTGTCAATACGTTTTCTTACTGCTCAAGGACTGTGACTAAGTCAGACTAGCAAGGAAGATTCTACTGACCTGCAACTGAGCTCATCATTATTCCAGAAAACCCTGAGTTTTGGTGGGCAAAAATCCAGCAAGACATGTTTCAAGCCAGTATCTTAAGACCAACTGTTGTGTTTTCACCTGTCTACTCTCTTTTGAAAATCTCATGTAACGTTCTTACCCAAGCGGAAATGAGTGCCCCAGAACTCCAACATTCTATCTTTCCACTCTTCCCAGAGATTCTGTAAGTTTGAAGAAAGTGTAGAAAGTTAGCACCCATCCCTCCTTGAAGACTGAAATATTTTAGGAAATATTAAAAAGGCAGAATGTCATATTTCTCCTAAACGAGACATAGAAATCTTAAGGGAGACAGAAAGTCAGGTCTTCAGCTCCCTGCCCCCAGCAGATATTTGGTGCCCATTGAGAAGGACTGGGCCAGCCTATCTACAAAGCATAAGACCCTCAGCTCCAGGACATAATAGGGTTATCTAGCAGCAGGGCCCACTGCATTACCTTGACCTGTTCCAGTCGGGCTTTGCTCACTCACCTGCCACTCACCTTCAGTTGTGCAGTATCTTTCCTGCCTTTGCTCTAAACTAGAAAGTCTCATTCCCAGAGTTCTTCATTCCTGCTCTGATTCCGTAATCTTCTTGGCTTTTTAGCTGGTGGGTTGGTGTTTTGTTTTGTTTTTTTGGCTAATAGAGTGTGAAGGATGAAGTGTGCAACACATAAAGGATACAACACCCAAAGCTTTCTCCTCCAGAATGTGCCCACTTACTTTGGCATCTCTCTGTAGCTCAGCATCTAATAACTGGCTCTGCCAGTCTGATCATTCAGCACTTCATGAACAGAACTGCAGCTAGGAAATTTCAAATGTTGGACGAAAATTAGAAATGGGTTTGTCATCTAGGGATAAGCACTATTTCGTTGTAGCATAATATATATTTTAAAGTAACAATAAAATGAGCATGTGATTGTGAAAGTATCCAGCTGGTTGCCACCTGACAACATAATGTTTTTTAAATAGTCAGGAAACAAGGATGTTCTGGTAAGCAGCACCCAGTCCATTGGCTTGGCATGTGGCTATTTGTCCTGGAGTAACTGCTGGGCCTGTTGGCTGCTGTCTCTCTCCCTTGCCTATGGGTGGTTATTTGGAGCATTTGCAAAGATTGGTCTTTGTTCCCAAAGGCTGGTTCTAGCATACCACTGGTTGAAGATCTACTATTAACTTGTATTCCCAACCACAGGAATAAATGAAGTTGCAAGAAGTATTATTCATGCTGTGAAATGTAAAAATATAAAAGCAATTTTACACCAGAAATCTTTCTCTTTGCCTAGCTTAACCCTCCACCTTGCAGGACCTCAATCTTAGCTCCAAGAAGGGCCTACATCTGTTCCTGCTCAGAAACATGCTAATTTAAACCTGCTATTTCATTTAGGGAGGGAGGCGGGAGATAAAACATGAGCTCAGCTTCCTTAGGAGAGCTTATTAGTTTGCCGCTTCGTGGTATGGAAACTTTTGCTTCAGCTAGCCCTTGTGACTGGAAAAAGAAAAGCAAATTAATTACAACAGAACAACTAGAGCTTTTTCAAAAGGGTTATTCAGGAGGCATTTTGCAAGGCAGCTGGAGGGAGTGCCACTGGACTTGGGTGCTTGTCATTTTCTTTTTCTTCCTTGTTCTTTTTTTTAAACTAGATCTTTTTAAAGCAAGGTGATTGCGAAGTCTGGATTTCAGCTGAAATTTCTCTTGCTCAGGGAATACATAAAAATGCCTGTAGATGTGTGTACAGGAGGGTGGGGGGAAGGAGGAGGAGGAAAGAATACCAACTAAATTCAGATGTCAGCAACAACTCTGCAGATGTGAGTGAGCAGAGAAAAGCAAAACAAATGTCTGTGTCTGGCTTCTTAGGGTTATTTCCCTTACTTAAGTGTGATGCCTTTTTTTTCTGAAAACAAAGCAATTTTTTTTTTTGTTGCAGTGTAAGGGTTGTGTCCAGCTCACAAAATGTATTGAAATCAAACTGCATATTGAAAAAGCATTGACATCAGAGGAATATGCATGTGTATCTTACTGATCCTAAAGAAAAACAGTTACAACTTTAAGACAATCCTCCACAAAAATGGAAATTAGACTGAACATACTCATTTTCTGTTACTACATTCTCAGTGAACTAAGATTATTCTTATCTGGCAGAGAGAAGAACCTATGGACTTGATGAAATACAACTCCCAGCACCCCTATTCCCACTATGGCTGCCAGTGATGACTGGGCTCAGTGGGAAATTGTGGTTCAGTAGCATCAAGAAGCACTAGCAGAATGGTAAATACAGTTCACTTCCCTTAAGCACTCAGAGCAGAGATATACATATTATGTCATGCCTCCATATATAGTACTTTGACTTCAGTACACACACACTCTTGAAGATGAGGAGAGTTTTATATATTGTAGAGTTTATGCCGTGTGGTGTTTTCCATTATAATGATCTGCCAGGAGGCACCCTGTTACTAGTTTCATCTTATTGGAAATCTTCAGATGTGGTTAGTCCATTATTATTCTTTGGGGTTCACACACACCCTTCTGGTGGCCACTGTAACTTCAGTAAGACATCTAACGGGCCTTTTTGCTAAGAATCCCATTCAACCCTACTGCATTTCTTCTTTGACTGAAGGTTTTTCCTGTATGGTCCTGTACAGAATTCTATGCAGAATTACTTGTTTAATAAGTAAAATCTACTAACCATAGGTGGAAAATACTTTAGTAGTTGTATCAACAGTGCTTGAAAGCACATCATATTCAACTCATCCCCATCACAACACAAGAGGCTGCCTGCTTTCCTGCTGTGCTTCAAAAGGAGTGTTTTCCAACTTATTCTAGCACAACCTGGTAGTGCTGTTTGAGGTGCTGTGCTTCTATTTAATCTAAGTAATCTCTATGTTGCTGCTGGTGACTGTTTACACCTGCTAGTATGTTCTCCGGTTGCTGTCCTTCATGGCCATTTTGGGGAAAATGGGATGGGAACAGGCCCATATAAAAACTAAAGCTCACTGGGCTTGGAGAGGCAGGTCTCAGGCATGACATGGATCATTTCATACCTCTGCTAAGAGATATTTTGAAGCACTGGTTCATTATTCCTATCTGCAGCTGTATATGTTAATGTTAATGTTTATTGAACGTGTATACCGCCCTTCTCCCGAAAGGATTCAGGGCTGTGAACAATAAGAAACAGGCAATACAAATGTTAAATAATAATTAAACAAAACAGTTCAATAAACATGACAAGAAATTAAATAAATAAATAAATAAGACAAAGCGGTCCTTCCACCCTTGTAAATTAACAAGACTTCTGGTACTTTCGGGTTCTAGACTAGACTAGTTTTTAGTCTAGGCCAAAAAATGATAAAACTTTGGTGTTTCTGTCTTCTGATGTTCCATTGGTGGACTTCTCAGATCAGCAGATGTCATGGAAGAGGATGGAGTTCACATACAGTATGGAAGATCACACAAAAGACCTATACATGTGAATGGAAACACCACATCCTCAAACCCAAACTGTGGAAAGAAAAACAATTATTGCCTGCTTCCCTGGATGGATGGGAAGGATAAAGCAGCACGGGAATCTATCAGGTGCTGTGGGAACAGACATCCAGCTGGCATCTTTGAAATCTGCATAGCATTTTTATAAGTTGGTTTCATTTCCAGCTGGCTTCAGCGTGAGACACCAGTAGCTTAAGGCTGCTGTACACTAACATCCCTAATCAAAAGCTAGAATTAGCATCAGCTATACTATATCTTAGCGCTCAAACAGTTAGCTAGTTTCTGCTTATTTTACTCTATAGTGTTTTCAAAGTATGAGATCAAAAGCATGTATCCTGTGATTCATCACTTTTCACTGTAACTTTCTTCCATATTCAAAGCGATTCTAACCCATTTATTTAGTGGATGGTACAATCTTGAAAAGCAGGTAGTGGATATGTAAAGAATTCAACACTAATATTTACGTGCTTCAATTCTTTTAGCATCCAGTCCCTTTCTGACTGTGGAAAAATCTATAATTTATATCATACTTTTCCAGGTGATTTTCTATGCTTACTCCCAGTGATTGTAAGAGACACCCAGCACTCAATTGCAGGGTATAGTTTATGGCAAAATGCAAAATGTTTTCAATACCAGACTTTAGAATTCATCTCCCCAAAGATGGCGTAAACTTGCTTTCTTTGAGACTTCTGGGATACAGAATTTACACTGGTTTTTATGAGTACTTGAAAGCCACAGTCTAAAGTTCAACACAACATTCAGAATTAAAGAATGCCAACATTTGGCATTACTTTGGACATTAAACTGAACACAGCTGATGGCCCTACACAAAGGTGCACTCCTGGGTACTTCAGGTTTCTTCATTTTTATTTGCATAATTTAGGATGCAGCACTGGGCAGCAGGTCATTTATTGCTTCAACTGTTGATTTCGAATTAAAAATCCTGATGTAGTGCAGGCAAGGATCCATTTTTCTGTTCGCCCCGACTGTTGCAGTTTCCTCTCCCCCGTCCTTCAAACGTACTTTAAAAATCAAAATAAACGTGGATCTTTAAAGGTCACTGAATTCCCCCTTCCTCTCAGAAGGCAGAATCCCAGCTGCCAGAGTAAATGTGCATATCATTCAGAGGCCTTTGTCTGCATGCAAATCAGGTAATGCTCTGTATGGACAGTGGCCTTTTTCAGTGTCTTGACTGCTTCTCTTAAAAAAAACACCCCAAAACAAATCAAGCTAACAAGCCTTTTCAAGCTGTATTCAGAGGCTGAAAATATGGCTCTATATGGATGTCTTTGATTTAAATGTGTTTCTACCTACATGGAAAAAGGCCAACAGCCCTTAGTGCAAAATCCTAACCATAAGTCTAACATTCCTCTGCTTTTAACAGAGTGCATGTTGCCCTTTCTTAGCCTACTGTACTTGCTTTGAATTTTGCAAGACAGCAGTGAGCTGAATTTGTGGAACCTCCTTTTATATTTTTGAATACCCACCACCACCCTGTTGAGTTGCAATTCATTTTTTGTCTACAAAGAAAAATGTTTTCTGGGGGCAATCTATCCAGGAAAGGAAAACATAATTCTGTAGTGTTTAGTTTTTCTTTTCCAAACCTGAGAACAACATGTAGCTTAAGAAGTACAAGATGGCTGTCTTTTAACCCCTTCTTCCTTTGTTCTCTCCAGAAACGGCAACCTACCATGGCAGCCTTGCTCAGTCTAATGGATTCATTCACTCTCCTCACTTCACTACTTTTTAAGGCTGAGGATTGGGGTTTGAAAAATATCTCAAGGGCCACTAGATGGTAGCATAGAGCTACTGCCATCCAAGGATCTGTTTGGGTGGAATCTGATGGCCCTAGATTTTTCAAATTTTAAAATTTTATGGTATCTCAAAAAAATCATATATATTTTTAAAATCTCTAAATAAATGTAAAATTGCAGGAAGAATTTATCCTTAAAATTACCCAAACTAAATGATCATTAGGGCCCTGTAAATCTTCAAGGTCAGTTGTCACTTGAAAACAAACCTGCAGGTTGAAATGGCATCTCAAAGTCAAAGAGCAGGTTTATAAGAAGAGGTTGGACAACCATTTGTCTGAAATGGTATAGGGTTTCCTACCTGAGCAGGGGGTTGGACTAGAAGACCTTCAAGGTCCCTTCCAGCTCTCTTATTCTGTTAATACTCCTTCCAGAGGAAAAGTGCTTTCATCAAGGCAAAATACAGACATATTGACTTTATTTGCTAGCATCTTTACGAATGGGAATCAGCTCTGAATGACAACACAACCATGAATTTATATTTTGGGGGAAGCAGGAACAACCTTTCTTCTTAGTATTACAATAGCACTATTTGTGATACTGCAAACCAAAATGCTGTCCATCTAAAATGCTATTCTTGTGCATGATCTGCCTTCAAGCAAAGAAAAAAAAACAGCCTGAAGAATTATTTACAGGAAAACAAAAGTGGCAAAAGGAAGTTATGCACTGTAATATCAGAAGCTAGAAAGGCGAGGTCTATTTTCAATCAGAAAACAAAAGCAATTTTTTAAACTCCACCCCAAACCAACCCAGTGATGCCCTCGATGTGATGTCCTGGTGTCTTGAAGGGGTGCGGGTCTGAATGGGGAGGAACAGGCTGAGGCTCAACCCCTCTAAGACTGAGTGACTGTCGATACCGGCATCTCGTATTGTCCAGGATGTTCCATCTTTGGTAGTGGGGCAGAGATGTTACCCCCTCTGAATGTGCGCACAACTTGGGCATCCTCCTGGATTCATGGCTCACTTTGGAGGAACATTTAACAGCCATGACTGGGGGGCGTTCACACGGGTCCATCTTGTGCATCAGTTGCGCCCCTTCCTGGACTGAGATGTGCTATCCACAGTCACTCATGCTCTCGTCACCTCTTGCCTTGACTATTGCAATGCTCTCTACATGGGGCTGCCCTTGAGGAGCATGAGGAGGCTTCAACTGGTGCAGAATGCGGCCGTGTGGGTAGTTTTTTTTAAATTCAATTTATATGCCGCCCTTCTCCAGAGACTCAGGGTGGCTTACAATTTATAAGCACAAATCAATGTGCTTAGCAATAGCCTTCATTCTTTAGTATATGCCAGCTTATTGGGGCTGTCGCCCCCCCCCCAAAGTGGCATTTTTACAAGGTCAGCTTATTGCTCCCAACAATCTGGGTCCTCAATTTACCTACCTTGGAAAGATGGAAGGCTGAGTCAATCTTGAGCCTGGTGAGATTCGAACATGCCTTAATTACAAGGCTGATGGCTGCTAGGCTAATTGCTTACATCCTGAGCCACCAGGACTCTGATGGGTAATGATGGGAGTGTCGCGATACTCCCAGATTACACCCCTCCTGCGCCTGCTGCGTTGGCTCCCGGTTGCCTTCCACGTGCGCTTCAAGGTGCTGGTCAGGACCTATAAAGCCCTACATGGCGTAGACCCAGGATATTTGTAGGAACACCTTCTGCCGGCTACATCCTTCCATCGCCCTGTACGTGCTCACAGAGTGGGTCTCCTCAGGGTGACATCAGCCAGACAGTGTCGGCTGGTGGCCCCCAGCGGGAGGGCCTTCTCTGTGGGCACACTGACCTTTTGGAATGCGTTACCGGATGGCCCCTGATCTCCACTCTTTCCATTGTGACCTGAAGACCTGGCTGTTTCAGCAGGCCGGTCTGGGCTGATTTTTGGGGGTTTTAAATTTTAATTGGATTTTTAATTTGTTGTGCAATTGATTTTATTGTTTATTGGGGTTACTACTGGTTTAATTCTTTTTTAAATTTTGTATTTGTTGTTTTTATTTGTTGTGAGCTTCCCTGAGTCCCTCAGGAGTAGGGCAGCATATAAGTCCCAATAAACTTAAACTACTGGTCAGGGCCACAAAGGGTTAGGTTGTACTTCCTAAAGTTATAAAAACACTACAAAAGCACCTATCAAGTTAACTGGGCACACTCAATTTTTAATCTTTTTTATTACTGTATCTATAAATAAATTAGGGAAAACAATTTTGGAAATGCACAGCTATGGAAGGAATTATATTTCTTTTTCCTTTTTAACATCACAGGAAGTTACCTCCGGTCTATCCAGGCCAGTGTTTTTGAAACCTGGCATTTTTAAGATGTCTGGACCAACTCCCAGAATCCCCTAGTGGCCTAGCCAATATTAAAGTTTCTAAGTATGAAAAACACCAATCTTGACCAATAGCGCCATGCTCAGTGGCAGCGACTCTCCAGATGCTCAAGACAAACATGCTTTCCATCACCTCCTGCTACTCTCCCATTTAACTAGAAAACACTTGCGCTTGACCAAAAGACCTTTTGCAGCAATCAAGTCATGTTTCACCACTGAGCTACATCCAGCTCCTCTGTGCTAGCTGTTCTTGAGAAAGATGAGGAGACACCTCTTGAAGTGCCATGAATACTTCCGTCTCCACTTAATAAGCGAACAAGGAAATGCCCCTGCATCTATCTCTTTTCATGCATAAAAACAAACATGTCTTCCCACCCAACAAAAGAAACAGCACTTCTAAATAGACATTGTGAAATACCTAAGAAATGTTTCCTTGTCTCTTCTGCTCTTCAGATGCCTCTTCTTTCCACCTTGAGTTTACATATCCCCCTCCCTCCCTCCTCTTCATAGTGTGTCTGCATTCCTGTGACAGCACTCATCTGAGTCCCTCGGGAGTTGGGCCGCATATAAATATGAACATAAATAAACAAATAAATAATATTTTCTCCAAGGCAGATGCTTCTGCCCCAGGAACCAACTTACACAGAATATAAAATGCCCCAATAATTCTGAACTTTCTCAATGTCATTATGCAAATCTGCAGCTTCGTCTCAGATAACAAATGAAGGGTATTGGCTCCACTTCACTTTAACAGAATGCAGAGCCTCCATTTCCAAACAACATCTAAATTAACTGAGGGTTGAGGAGAATTTCCTAGATTCAGCTATCTAGGAAAACATAGCTTCCGGCAGGAAGGAAGGCAATTTTGGTTATAGACTTTTCCATTTAAATGAAAAGGGTGAAAGGTGTTTTATGGCTGGACTGTTGATCTAAGCATTTCCATACTAGCAGTGCCAGTCCCTTAAAAGCAGCTTGGAATCAATCTGTGATCTTCACAGACCCAAACTGGGTTGTCATGGAATCTGGCGAAACAAAAAGTTCCCATTCCATGAAAAGAGAAATGAAATAAATTATGTGTAAATAGTCCTGCACGGAAAAGAGTGACTTACAATCACTGCTCCAACTTACAACAGTTGCAGCATCCCCATGGTCACATAATTTGGGCACTTCGCAACGAGCTTGCATTTGTGATAATTGCAGTATTGCAGGGTCATGTAATTGCCATTTATGAGCTTCCCAGCCAACTTCTGATAAGCAAAGTAAATTTGGAAACTGGATTTGTTTGATGACTGCTTGATTCACTCAACAAACTCCAGTCATTTAACAATTGTGACAAGAAGGATCATAAAATTGGGTGTGACTCAATAAATGCCTTGCTTAGCAATAGAAATTGTAGTCCCAATTGTGGTTGTTAAGTCAGTCTACCTATAGACCTCCTCCACTCCTTTAGCATTTTCTGCATTTGTTTATTCAAATGAAAATTAATTGACAAGCAATTCCTGTGAAAAGATAATAGAAAGCTGTTCAGTATTTTTTTATTGCATGACCTGCTTAAGCATAGGAAGTCTAGGATCTAGCAGGAGGTTGAGGAAAAGGTTCCTACTAATGGGAAAACCCAGCAGAAGCCCATAAAAATTCCAACTTTGCAAAAAATGCAGTAGCTTTGTTCCAATTTGAAATAAGCAACTGTGGAGCCCCTCTTACGCCTACCCCTTTAATTCAGCACTCAAAACCAGTCAAGATTGTATGAATGCACAGCTCCAGAACTGGTTCCAAACTAGAGCCCAGTCCTTAAGTGAGGTATCCTTAGTCACATCACAACTTAAATCTCATGATTGTCTTAGGGCAGTGATGGCGAATGTTTTTGCCGCCTCATGTCACGGCAGCTGGCGCGCATGCGCTATCACGCTCATGCATGCCAGCACCCATGGTGCAATGCACCCATGACCCACGCGTACACACGTGTGACCGCTCCACGGGTATGCGCGCAATCCCCCCCGCCCCCTGCATATTCGCCATTGCATAATGCAGCTGCTCTGCGTTCCGCAACCGCGTATTTAGGTCCAACAAAACCCTTGACGGCTCTCCGTGCCGCCGCCGACACGCATGGCATAGGTTCACCACCACTGTTTTAGGGTTTTGATATAGAAGGCCTTTTGTCTTGATGACTTCTCTCTGTGTCTCATTTGTGACTTGTAAAAACATATGGCATAATGAAATAGTTGTTCAACAGCTTTCAAAGATCCTGTCCTTTGAAGGTTTGCTAAGTAAACAATCCGACATCTGATAGAAGCACTGTGAGACATTGTCATTTGGGTATTTAGAAGGGATTTTGCATGAATTTAAAACTTCAAAAATTTTGTTTTGCTTCCAAGTTGGCAGGTCTGATGGAAGACAGCACAGTGGGGAAGGTCTGACATATTTCAAATGATTTGTACACTGAATTCATCCTTTCAGCTGAAATCAAGAAGGGTAGCTGCATTTTAACTGGCCTAACTGATACACTGTGGGTTCTTTGTGTGGCTTCTATATTCATTTCTTGGTTTCTGCGCTGCAGAATTATTGTATTTGTCCTATGCTACTCACACAAGCTGCTTATATGAGATAATTCAAATGCATAATTTAAAACAGATATGACTCAGAAGCAGGACTTATATTGAAGTCCTTAGACAAATAGCGGCAGAAAAATACATTTTGCCTGCCCTCCCTTTCCATTTTATCAGTTTGCCCAGAATAGGGCAGTTAAATAAGTTGTGATGATTTACTGATTTTCATCATATCAATTTAGGGAATTAATTCGCACAGTACAAGGAAACAGTATAAACAGCTTCTGCATAGCAGCATAGCAAATGTACTCAACAATAACTAATCTATTGCATTCAGTGGAGGTTACAGATAAATGAGTAATATAATTGCAGCTTAAAACACCTGCTTCTTGCTTATATTACCTGCCAGGACCACCATTTTTCCAAGCCCACTCAGATTTAACCATGACATAATTGCCTGCAAAATGCTTTTTCTCTGCTGTTAACATGATGTTGCCTTCAGCATGTCTACAGACCAGGGGTGAAGCCAGTTTATGTTGGCCTCAGATGATGTACAAAGTGGTTAACACAGTACTTTCCTCTCCCTGCAACAACATCCAAGGACAGCCTCAAGGACTGGAGATTCAGATGACCCCTTTCCAGTCTTCCTCTTTGTAAAAAACAGTGCTGAAACCCAAAAATATCTCATTCAATAAGATATTAAGCACCAACACATGTAGTCCTTGGCTTACAACAGTTCATTTAGTGACCAAAGTTACAACAGCACTAAAAAAAGTTATTTATGACCATTTTTCACACTTACAACCTTTGCAGCATGATCAGGTGATCAAAATTCAGGTGCTTGGCAACTGGTTCATACTTTTGACCATTGCTGTGTCCCAAGGTCATGTGATCACCTTTTGCAACCTACTCTAGACAAGTAGAATTAATGGGGAAGCCAGATTCACTCAACAAACCTGTTACTAACTTATCAACAGCAGTGGTTCACGTAACAACTGTGTCAAGAAAGGTTGTAAAATGGGGCAAAACTCACTTAACAAATGTCTCACTTAGCAACACAAATTTTGGGCTTAATTGTGGTCATAGGTCAAAGACTGCCTGTAGTTCTCTGCTTAGGACCACAACTGGAACCAGAATTTCCATTACTAAGCAAGGTGGTGCCTGATGTTATTTTTTTCCTACAGTTGTTAAGTGAAACCCTGTAATTGTTAAGTGACTCCTGTGGTCATTTAGTAAATCCAACTTCCCCCATTGACTTTGCGTGTTGGAAAGCCTGCTGGGAAAGTTGTAAATGGTGAGGGCTACCTGTAATTCATTCAGTAGGCTGACTGGATGGATTTTACTTTGAATTAGGTATGTGTATGTGATTGTTGCCTTCTCTTGCGTTCCTTATATTTCCGTCCCAGCAGTACCATCAAGTCACATAAACAGGCTTCAGTAACCAGTTCTGAAATCAGAATATACTGTATGTCTAGGCATTTCCAAACTGCCACTATTTCCTTGTACTACTTCTTGATTTCTTAGAAACAATTTGAAAAACTGAGGCTTCCCCAATTCCAAGATTTCCATTTCTGTTAATCTTGAAATAGAAAGAACCGTGCTATGATGTTTGTGGGACAGGAAGGGGGGAACCAAGAGGCAGACTGAAGCAAAGTTCCTGCCAATGGGGGATTCCTGCTAATAAGTTCTACAGGATTAGAAAGAAAACAATGGTTTCCTGAAACATCACACACAGTTATAAATGGATTTTGTTCTCTGCCACATTGTGAGATTAAGCAGGTCCAGAGCTTATTCTCAACTACAGCAAAGTCCATGTATGGAAATACCCTGTGAATGTGGAATATATTGTTAACAGGGCAGAAGGTACATGCAGGTCTAGATGAAATGCCTTTCTTATGAAATCATGTCTTAAAAGACAACGTGCATTCTACCTAACCGTGAACTGAAATGGGAAGGAGAGCTAATTATTCTTAGTCAAGGATGATCTCACTGGTGACTTATGATATCACTATGTGAATCCTTTATTTTCTCTCCTATAAGTATGTGGGTACTATTAATTTCTATAGGTGAAAAATGCATTGCAGACCACACAGACCAAACAGATAGGCACTTCTCTCACTCGAGATCTTTACAATGCATTTCTCCCTTTTACCCAAACTACCTATCATAGTGACAGAGCTTTTGTGGGCAATGCAGAATGATGAATAGCTAATGCTAAGCTAATGGCACTGAAACCAAGGAAGAGAGACTGAAATCAGGTTGTTCCACTGCTATCATAAAGCTGACGTAGCTCCTGCAATGGAAAACCAAAGTCTGATATAGTCACCCTAAAGGATCTGACCGGGAAAAAGCAAAACATGGAGTAGAAACTTCACAAATGCACAATTACAAAAAAACCCATATTTTTTTGCTAGGACTTACAGGAATAGAACGATACAGTTCTGAAGCCAACAACAACAAAAACTGTAGGGAGGATAAGAGTCTCTGAAATTAACAAACAGATAAAATTTCAAATGTATTGGAGCTTAGGTATGGGCCAAACAGTGACAAACTTACAGAAATGGGAAGAAGGAAGAATATGGAGTAATACATGGGAAATAATATACCATCATGTTTGTTCATTGATTCAGTTTTTCTGATCTTCTGCCCCTACCCACTTGCTCATACTTGTTCTTAAGCACATAGAGTCAAGGAAGACTGTGCTTTCCCAAGGAATCAGCTGCATTCAAGAGAAATATTAGCTTACTTCGGTATTTGCTTCCACAGTCCTGTCTGCAATATACTCTGTTGTCTTGGGCCTGGTAGCTACACATAAATATTAAACAGCACTGCAGATAAGATGATTCCTTAAGGCCTCTCACAGCAAGGCCTCTTTCTCATGGTCATGTTAATGGGCATTCCTCTGGTCGTTTTGTCTGCAGAAAAAATATACCAGCACAATTTGCACCATCCTGACAGCTGAGCAATAATTTGCCTCATTAATGAAACTTGGAACTGGTTCTGTGTGCAACTTCATTATGACATAATTTAAGGCAGCAATTGGTAGATTCCCCTGACTTCATTTTACCCTCACACCCAATATTTTATTAATTTAAATTATATGGCAATATAGGCAGATAGGGGAAAACACACTCTCTTTAAACTATGATGCAGTGGCCTTTGGTGACTTTGGCAGGTGCCTGAAACCAAATGCCCTGTGCAAATGACAAGTCACCAGTGCAGGGGGATTCTACGTTGGAACCTGTTACTTGCAGATCTTCTGGAAATCCAGTAGATCTCTGTCCAAAAGTTACCTAGTTAACAGATCAGGGGAACTGGAGGGGTATGGATAAAACAAAAGATACTTATACAGCACAATGACAGAACATCTTCCTGCTTCATCCCAGTTCATCCTCCACCTGTCCAATCTAGCACTTGGACTATTTTGTACCAGTGTTAAATTACCAAACTTCCTGTCATTTGGGCTAGAAGGGAGACTGATAAAGATCTTGTCCAGCCTACCTATCAAATATCCCAGTTTGGTAAGTGGGGCAAGGGAAGAGGAATGCAAATGGCCACAAATCAGCAGCATTCAGAAATATTTAACGGAACATGTGAAGCATTGTTAGTCTCTAGATCACGTCATCACAGCAGCATCACATGATGTATCAGGACTTTTTCCCCCTGCGCTAAACCAGGTGTGGGTGTGGACATCATGTGATGCATCCAGCCCATAGGCCGGGAGTTTGACAGCCCTTCTCTAGATGAAAAGACATTACCTCCATCCGAAGTAATAGAAGCAGTCGAGAGTGTTGCCATGGGAAGCCTCTAGCCGAACCAACACTGGTGTATTCATTTGTGATAGAACTAAAAATATATTTATTTTTCAGTTTAAATAAATCAGTAGACTCCACGCTTTTCTTTAACAGACCTTTACCAGACTTTTGAAAAGTCACTGAATTACATTTTGAATAATGTTAGTCACTTCAATTGGCCAATAGGAGCTTAGGAGAGGTGTGTCCTGACTGCATCATCACCAAGATGAAGAAGGAAGCATTGTAGATCATACCTGTGCCAAGACTACTCCAAACTGGAACAGCTAAAGACAAATTCAGGCTGCCTTCTTAGGGCTAGTCCAGGAGGCCCAAAGGGGAAAACAATACTTTTACACTGTTACAGATAAAGGAAACTGAAGTCTCTCTCACACTTGTGCTGGAGATAAAATTAATGCCATGGAGATGCAACAGGGGAAAAATAGGTCACCTGGGTATCTCTGTCATGGTTAAGTGGAAATGGGTTTTGGGAAGGACCTTGCAGAAGGTTGACTGTTGTGGTTGACTGGCTGATTCCATTCTATAACCAGATTGGAATCTAGACAGAAACAGATCTAGACAATCCTCCAAGATACTTGTATCAAAGTTGCCATTATGTCAGGCATGTTGATACTTTCTCCTCCACATTCACATTGCCTTTTTCCAGGGAGAACCTATTCATCACTACTCAAGGGCTGCCATGTTGGAAGAGCAACATGGTGTAAGATTTGGCATCCAGAATAGCATTTAAGGAGGCTAACAGTCAAAGCATATAACTAAAACTCCCTTTCCAGGGAGGCGTAACCTGTATATTAATCTGGAAAATTTTGGTATTATTCCAGGCTCCCAGGACAAAGGAAAAATAAAACCCTTTTGGAAGTGGGTTGATATATAGTAGTAGGTGGGACTCTGGTGAATCAGCTTCTGCTTTAATTTTAAACCATTGCTACTCCTCCCAGAAGCAATGAAAAGGCTATGATTCAGCTTGGTGGGGGTCTAATCTGACCTACAGGTTTACCACCTCTGATTCCCTTTGGGACACCAGGCAATTTTCCACCACATGCTGTTGAGCTGATTAATGCTATGTAAAACTTAATGTGTTCTTTTAATGAAGACCGTGTGGGTAGGTAAGCAAAACAGTACACATCACTAAGGATTAATGTCAAAGTAAAATGTTATCGAAGTCAGAGATTAGTCTGGGTGCCTATGGATCAAAGCATAAATCAGTGAACTCATGCAACGGGAGACAGTCCTGGGAGCGGGTCAAAAAGAGAAGTATCAACAAAAAAAAAAGCACACCCAAGAATGAATAAAAATAGCATGAAATACTCAGCTGACCTTGAACCTGTCACTCTGACTTAATTTAACCTATTTTGCAGAACTGTTGCAACCAAAGACAGCATATTGAACGGCTCACAGATGCCACTTGAACTAAAAGAAAGGCAGAAGAGATACGTGGACATCTTCATTCATGGGTCGCTGCAGTTACAAAGGACAAAACTGTGTGTCACCACTGAAAACCTGCAGCCTTTCCATGCATATTTGGGTTGAGTGGACTTCAAGTGTGAAGAGGCAGTTTGCATGCAAGTTTGAGTCTCTGTTCCTTGTTCTAAATCAGGGCTATCAAACTCCCAGGCCACGGGGCCAGATGCATCACGTGCTGGCCACGCCTATGCCCGGTTTAGCGAAGGGTGGAAAAGTCCCGATACATCATGTGATGCCACTGTGACAATGTGAGTTTGACACCCCCGTTTTAAATGAACTCTTATGTTTGAGTGATTTCAGAAGAGGAGTCTATACATTTATTTCCCTAGTTCTGCTTTGTTTCCTTCTTTCAGAATGAGGCTTAGCACATCCTAAACAGATATACGGCAATCCAAAGCCGATCCATTTTACAGTAATAGCAATTTCCTTGCCACAGTCATTGAGAATAGGTCCGCTGCCTATTTTTTGGAGAAGTGTGCATTTACACATAGCTTTTTGTCCCTAGCACATCAATTTGCTCCTGTGCCCTTCAGGAGTAAATGCTGCAATGAGAAAACTAGTTGTTGGCATGGCTGCAGATGTTTCCATTCTCCAGAGCAAGGAGCTAATGTAGTCTCTCTGGAATAGTGTATCATTAATCACAGGTTTTCCAGCCCCATTTTCCTGTGCTGTGATTGCCAGCAGATGGCAAGGGTCATCCTGGGGAAAAAAAATTTCCCCTAGCAATCACTCAAGCATAGTAAGTGCAGTTATGTTGTTCTTGACAGCCTTTCTCCTCATCTAGCCTTTCCTGACTTCCAGCTATTCTGTTTTAACTTGCAGAAAGACTCTACACAGGAATTGCCTGTATCCTGCATTTGATAGAAGTCATGAAAATGCCCCAGAGGTCTCCTCTAAAAAAAAGAAAAGAAAAGATCTTTAGCAAGTTCTCTAGATGCACTGGAGCTGCTTCCATGTGTCACAGCAGAACTTTTCTAAAATATCTGTTGATGTTCCATAGATGTTAATTTTTTGGTATTGTAGGCTAAATCCCACAACACTATTAACAACGCATTAAGTGCCTTGCATGAGAGAGTTGGTACTGATGGATTGATGTAGCCCAGTTCCAAGATGTCAGACACTCTTGTAGAGCTAAAGTCTGTTTTATTTACAAATATTCACAGAAGCTACGAGGTGGCCAAGCTTACAGAAAGGAAACCGAAAGTAGTACATGCAGAGCATATACGAGTAGCAGGAGTAGTTTCTATACAGAGTGAAAGATTCAGTGAGCCCCCCTAGGGCAGTTGGTCAACCTTTTATAGTCTAACACTTAACTATGATTGACAGGTCATGAGACTATCTTGTGACTAGAGTAGTTGGGCTTGCACCTGCCGGTGCCAGACCCTCTGTCTCCAAGCTGTTAGTGTGGTGTGGCCTAAAACACTGTCGGCCATTTTAAGTGCACCTAACAGCATACAAGAATTATTGTTTCTTCAATGTGAGAATGTAAAAATATTAACAATGGATATATAAAAAGACAAGCTCTGCTTCACAACTTATTGGGGAGAGTTCCATTGCCTTGTCTGCAGTATCTGGTAAGATCTTAGCAAAGAAGTGAAGAATGACTTTGGCACTGTTGAATAACCAGAAAGGATCACTGGGTACTATTGGAAACAGCTGAATCTAGAAGTTAGTCAGTCCCAGTGAAAAACACTGGAATGACCCAGCATGTCTACAATAAGCCTCTGGCCTTAAATAAAGGCCTTCCATGCACTCAGTTGGACTGCCAAACTTTCTAGCCCCCTGCCTTATCTGGATGCTGTTAATACATGTATGCTCAAGTTTTAGATTCATTTGTATGAATTTTATTAGGGTTTGGTGCCTTGGGTGGAGCATTGGCCAAGAAATTAAGCAATACACCCCCTGAAGCCGAGGGTGAGCTCCTTAAAGGGACACCAGCTCCAGACCAACTTTGTGCTTCTGGCTAGTCCTTTCCCTACATGGCAGGACAAAACAATAGAAGCAGTTGCATGGAGTGTCATTTTCAGACATAGGTAGCAGTCTGGCTGGCCAGTAAGCAGACTCATTCTCTATGATATGCTGTCCAATAAATCTGTTACCTATCTGGCCATGACCTCATCTCAAAATAGTATTCTGGTTTTTCTATTTCTGCTTTTTCTCTCCACCCTCTCACTTTTTCTTCGTTAATGCTATTGGTACAGACATGAGGCAAATATCTTAAACTGTGGGAATAGTTTAAGAGCCAATGTTTTTAATACCCAAGACCAGTGCAATCACAACTCAACAGAGCCGGCTTTCTTTGATCATTTGCTTGTTCAGTGGAATTGTCTGTCTGGGCATTTTTAAAGTTCAAAGGGTCATTCTTCCGTTTTTCTGCATCTGGCTTTTCTTAAAAGTAGCCATTTTTTTTCTTTACTAGCACAGCACCCGTTGCAACTTTGTTCTTTTTCAGTATTCTTAACTGGGTGCCCATAAAATTTTTTGCCGTGATTGGCACGGCCAAACATATTTGAAAATGTGACTGTTCAGGGCAGCCGGCCTGGGTTGAGCATGGGGTGGGTTATTGTTTAATTTTAGCTGGAGTGACTACTAGTTTAATAAAATGAAGACTTTTTAATGTTTATATTGTTCATTTTTATTCTGTACACCGCCCTGAGTCCCTAGGGAGAAGGGCGGCATAAAAGTTCAATAAAACAAACAAACAAACAAACAAACAAACAAACAAACAAACATTTACTGAAAGGAAATTGTCTGAGGTTCCCACTATCTCCTCTGGCTCCCAGATATTCTTGATCATCCTTGTATACTTTTGTGAGGGTTTTTTTGTTTTTTTGTTTGTTTGTTTAGGGGTACACTTCTAAATAGGGCTACTGTAGAATCCAGATTCATTTTTTAAAAAATAAAGTTTATGCCTGTGAATTGCAATTTTGCTTAGAAGCATCTTATATTCCTGTTTTCTCATATCATCATCATCATTATCAGATGGGAGAGGCCACCCAGTATGTGTCATGGGTGAAATGTTCCTAAGTACATGGGTATCCTTATGCAGGAGACATCAGGCTGCAATCCCATGAATTTCAGCTGAAAGTTGGAAGTGTTTTTTATCTCTTTGTGATGAGAAGCAAGAGGAGAGTTCACTGGAACATTGACAGAAAGGAAGATACTCATGCAACCGTTGCTTATTCTCTTGAAGAAAGCCATTATTTGTTTGGCTCTACCTGGTAATATAATCTATACGCTGCTTCTGCACGAGCTGCACTGGCTGCCGGTTGCTTTCCGGGTGCGCTTCAAGATCCTGGTTATTATCTACAGAGCCCTATATGGCAATGGCCCAGGATACTTGCGGGAGCACCTCCTGCCGGCCTCAGCTCCCCACCGCCCAGTCCGCGCTCACAGTGTTGGCCTCCTCCGGGTGCCGTCAGCCAAACAGTGTCGGCTGTCGACCCCCAGGGGGAGAGCCTTCTCTGTGGGCGC
>JANHFR010007936.1:14210-32379 GCA_032468015.1 Mimophis mahfalensis | reverse complement strand
GCTCCGGAACGAATTAATCCGTTCCCAATGCATTTCAATGGGAAGCCGCTTTTTCGACTTCTGAATTTTTCTACTTCTGAAAATGCATTCGGAACGGATTAAATTCGTAGGTTGAGGGACCACTGTATTTATGTTATTAAATACAGCTATCTGAGACATACTGTACACACAAGGCCAGCATTGTGAGTAAAACATCCTGAGGTTCTTCCTCATCTTCAGGAGTTTGCTACCTCCTGAAGTTTACTAACTCCTGAAGATGAGGTGGTGGTGCAGCGAGTAGAGTGCTGCATGTAGTACTTAGCTGCCAGCTGCCTGCAATTAGGCAGTTCAAATCCGACCAGGCTCAAGGTTGACTCAGTCTTCCATCCTTCCAAGGAAGGTAAAATGAGGACCCAGATTGTTTGGGGGCAACAGGCTGGCTCTGTAAACCACTTAGGGAGGGTTAAAAGCCCTGATAAGCGGTATATAAATCAAGTGCTATTGCCATTGCTATATCTAAAAAAGCCAGAGGAGGACTATTTGGACTTCATCATAGAAATGATGCACCATTTTAAGAGATTTGGTTGCATAATTATATCATTACAGAAATGGCATAACACTGATGCATAATTCATTGTTTCTGTAGTAATATTATTTTGCAAATGACATAAATCCCAGAAGAAATTTTGCTCACTGACTATTACCCTTGCTGTTGCTATTACTACTACTATTACTGCTAGTACTACTACTTATATATTTTTATTCATCAAACATGAAACTCAGTCAACTGTATATTTAAAAATATATCACAAATATCATTGGCTGGCGCTGATGGTTGATACAGGTTGCTGCCAGCATCCTAGGTATCAACCAAGTATTTTCTTAAGATGTACAATGGTCTACTAAAAAGGACACGGTGGCTCAGTGGCTAAGACACTGAGCTTGTCAATCAGAAAGTTTGGCAGTTCGAATCCTGAGCGCTGCGTTACAGAGTGAGCTCCCGTTCTTTGTCCCAGCTTCTGGCAACCTAGCAGTTCGAAAGCACACAAAAATGCAAGTAGAAAAATAGGGACCACCTTTGGTGGGAAGGGAACAGCCTGCCATGCACCTTCGGCATTTAGTCATGCCGGCCCCATGACTATGGAGACGTCTTCAGACAGCACTGGCTCTTCGGCTTTGAAACCGAGATGAGCCCTGCCCCCTAGAGTTAGGAACGACTAGCATGGATATGCGAGGGGCACCTTTACCTTTACCTTACACTTGTCTACTACTGTTGGTACCATCCTTGCCTAGCTTTTGTCACAGTCATTCTATTACATTACTGTTGTTGTTGTTGTTGTTGCCTTGAGGTCCAGGAAACTATGGTTTTACTGTAAAAATGCACAATGCAATCTTAGTAGCCAAGATCTATTTCTAGCAGCCAACAATCCTACATAAATCTGGGTTCTCTGAAAAGTTGTCTCAGAAAAGCAAAGATAAACCTTGTTCCATTTCTGGAAGGCTCCAGCATAGTAAAACCTAGGAGCTTGTCTTTCCCAGTCAAATCTGTTCTGTACCTTTATTTTATTTTGGTTTTCTGCAGCATGCCATTTTGTATTCCAGTGCTTAATTGATTGTTTGCTATTGTTGCTTTTGCTGTTGTTCAGTCAACCCTTTAAAATCCCCATGAACCATGGCACTCCACCATCCTCTACTGTCTCTTGGAGTTTCATGTCCATTGCGTCAATGACACTATCCAACCATCTCATCCTCTGCTGTCCCCTTCTCCTTTTGGCTTCCATCTTTCCCAACATCAGGGTCGTCTCTGAGGAGTTCTCATTTGGTGGCTAAAGTATTTGAGCTTCAGGTTCAGGATCTGCCCTTCCAAAGAACAGTCAGAGTTGATTTCCTTTAGGATTGACTGTCCAAGGGGCTCTCAAGGGTCTTCTCCAACACCACTATCATTTATTACCTTAACCGAGGCAATACAATACAAATACTGGGTCTTCCTCTTTGGTTGGCCATGGCAAGTTTTCTTGGGGTAAGTTGGCCATGATGAGTTGCCCTGGGGTGAGTTGGGCATGGTGAGTTATCCCAGGGCAAGTTGGCCAGGGCAAGTTTTCTAAGGGTGAGTTGGCCACGGCAAGTTGGCCACGGCAAGTTGGCCATGTGGAATTGTGCTGGGGTGAGTTGGCTGTGACAGGATGGCCATGGCGATCAGCAATTCTCAAAGACAGCAAATTTTTCCCGAATGGGAAATTTGATTTCAATTTGAGATCATTAAAAGAGTAATGCACATGGGTGGCAATTTCACCCATTTCATTACTTTGTCCATCTAATCCATCTGCCGGAGTCTTTTTTTATTTTAAAAAGTGCTTAAGAAAGACAATGTAGATATGTATTCTCTCGGTTTAGGGAATTGGCAGTTATGGGCAAGAAGCAGAAATCTGTTTAGAGAAAGGCCCCCGATCCTGATTTTGGAAAACGTTAAATATTTTATACCTTCCATTAAGTGTCAGGGGCATAATATATAAATGCAATCAACATTTACCCATCTAGGTTGATTGGAGCTGTATCACAAGGAAGTTTATATCCTTTGATTACTATTATTCTTTAAATGGCGCTGCTTACAACTCTCCTTCCTTTTTAAATGTAACGCCATCTCTTGGCTGGTTTCTCACCCCGCCCTCCACTTATGCAAGACCCAAAACCCCTCTACCCAATTTGGACCATCGGGGCCAAGGTGTCGATTGATGTTGCTGTACAGGCCTCCCCGAGAAATCACCACCTACGAGGCCACTTAAAGATGAAAGAGAAGGGAAGAAAAGATCCGGCTCCAGATGATGCCCCAATTATGAGACGTGGCTACCCGGAAGGCCGGCTTCCCGATTGAAGTTCGAGGACATATAGAGGCAGGCAGGGAGGTTCTGAAGGAGGCTGGCTTTCTACAGGCTTTTTGTCTTGGCTGCAGGAGTTCCCAAATCCCTAGGAAGGTTGGAATTGCTTTGCTTGCTCAGCACAGTGTTTTTGTAAGCTAATGAGGGCAACGCGTGAGCCATGGGGCAATGATGCTGCGCTATTAGCTGTGACAGAGAGCTTGATCATAATTATCTTAACGAGGATAGGGTTAATTACAGTGGAAACGTAAAAGTTCTTTCTGCCGGAATCGGGCAGAGCTGAATGCGTTGTGATGTTTTGTCATTTTGATGTGACTTTGGAAATAGCACGGAGGGAAATCTCTTGGCAACCGTTGGCTCCCCTCCGGGGGTGGTCGGGCGGGTGTGCAGGAGGGAGGCCGGCAAGGAGGTAAGCGAGATGGTACCTGTGGGTGAGATAATGGGCAGCTTTCCTGTCATTAGAGCAGGGAAGAGATCAACCTGTGAGGCAGCTGAGTGAGGCTGATTAGCCTTCAAGCCAACCAGGGTGGCATCCTAACTGACACTGCTCCGTAAGCCGGGATACCAGGCATGGTGTTCAACAGGGGCCTTGCTGCTCTTAATTCACGAAGACAGGCAGGTAGGCAGGCAGGCAGGCAGGCAAACAGATGATAGATAGATGCATGGATAGACGGATGGACGGACAAACAGCTGGACAGGAAGACAAAGGATGGACGGATGGGTGGATGGGTGGATGGATGGATGGATGGATGGGCGGATGGGTGGATGGATGGGCGGATGGGTGGATGGGCAAGTGGGCGAGCAGGCACCCAGGCAGGAAGGAAGGCAGGCAGGTAGGAAAAGACACAGACAGGTAGGAAGGCAGGCAGGCAGGCAGGTAGGAAGAGAGACAGACAGGTAGGAAGACAGGCAGGTAGGTAGGAAGAGAGACAGACAGGTAGGCAAACAGGTAGGCAGGTAGGAAGATGGACAGGCAGGTAGGCAGGTAGGAAGAGAGACAGGTAGGAAGACAGGTAGGCAGGTAGGAAGAGAGACAGACAGGTAGGAAGACAGGCAGGTAGGTAGGAAGAGAGACAGACAGGTAGGCAGACAGGTAGGCAGGTAGGAAGAGAGACAGACAGGTAGGAAGACAGGCAGGCAGGTAGGCAGGTAGGAAGAGAGACAGACAGGTAGGAAGACAGGCAGGCAGGCAGGTAGGAAGAGAGACAGACAGGTAGGCAGACAGGTAGGCAGGTAGGAAGATATACAGGCAGGCAGGCAGGCAGTAGGAAGACAGACAGACAGGTAGGAAGACAGGCAGGCAGGTAGGAAGATGGACAGGCAGGCAGACAGACAGACCAACCCTCTGCTTGTAGGCTTTGCAGGCATTTTGTTGTTGTTAATTTTGTTTTTTAGGAGAGGTATTAATAACAGAACTACCCCACATGCCGGAACAGCGGATTCCTAATATCCGGCCAAGGAGGGTTGCTAATCCCATCTCCTTGAAACGTGTTTCTCTGCCAAAGCATTTACGCCGCTTTTTATAGACGCCGCGAGATGCACAGCCTCTGGGGCGACCACTTGTCCTTGGGCTGATCTCTGCGCAGGAGACAGGAGGCTCCTGAAGTGGATAAAAAGTCCAGGGTTCAAAGGATCAGACGCCGACTCATCCTGAAGAAGGATTTGGGAAGCGGTTTTCCCTGCTCTTGTTTAAAATGTATTACCAGATGCCCCCCCGTCCCTCTCTCTCCTTTTGCGTGAGGTTGTGTGCCACCTGTCCAGCCATTTTGGAAGCTTTTGTTTTAATTTTTTTTACTCTTTTGACCATCTTGCCGATCATTTACAGGTTCTATTAAGGGTATTATCTTTGCCTATTTGTATAAGAGGTTTCAATAACGATGTCTGTTTTGACACTGAACCCCACCAGAAGTCTTTCTATGTATCCCCTAAAGTTTAGTAGCACAAACAGTCCGTTGGCCTTTCCTGAAACTTCATCTTGAAAATGTGAAAATAATAATTATAACAACCACCCCAACAACTATTATTTAGTAATATCCTGAATGTTGGATATAACCTACCAAAGACATTTTATAACAGTGTCGGCTGTCGACCCCCAGGGGGAGAGCCTTCTCTGTGGGCGCTCCCACCCTTTGGAACCAACTACCCGTTGACCTTCGGATGGCCCCTGACCTCCGCTCTTTCCGGCGCGAATTAAAGACCTGGCTTTTTCGGATGGACGGCCTTGGCTGATGGGGTGGGGGGAGGGGTTTTTTAATAGTGGTAATAGTTTATTGAATGATTTGTTTAATACTTTTTAAACTTTTGTATATTGTCTTTTTTATTGTTCACTGCCCTGAGTCCTTCGGGAGAAGGGCGGTATACAAATTTCAATAAACTAAACTAAACTAAACTATTTAGGCATATCGTTGAGATAAAATTATCAGTCTTCAAACCCTAGACTGCAGAAGATGCATTTCCACTAAACTACTTATTACACCCTGGGATCCTTTAAACAGGTTTCATTGTTGTACCTGTTAGCATTCCCTGCCTGTGACAGATAATAGATAGCAATTTGGTTTTTAAAGGGCAAGTTTTCTTTTGTGAGAATTTTGTTCAAAAACAATGTGACTCCTGGACTCTGAATAAAATGCTCTACCAATTACCAATTTTAATTAAAATGTTGGTGAATTATAGAGTCACCTTGCAAATATTGAGACACCTTCCTAGAGTGTCAAATAATTCAAAAGATATATGACTCCACTTCCTCCTAGGAACTCAGATACAGGACCTGGTCTTTAGAAAACACCTTTCATTGTTTCCATCCATCCATCCATCCATCCTCTATCCTGTTTTCCAGTTTAGCATTCATGCACACACCACCTTTTAAAGTACTAACTGCCATAAGCCAGATTCAATTGTCTGCATCTTGGATACACAGGTTACAAAAATCACCCAGTGCCATGAAACCATTGACGTACCTGTAATCTGTGTACATTCACATATATCATTCAAATAGCTGAAGTTATGCTTCTAAGAAATGCATTCATCTGACAATAAATTTGAATAATTCAAATGGTTAATTCTAACTATCTGAGTGGCATGATGAACCATAAAGTTGGAAGAGCTCTTTTAGCCTATTGAGTCCAGCCTGATCCCTCCTTATACTTTCTGCAGGAATCCAAATTAAATCATGCCAGGCTGACTAGTCAATAAAGGGTGGGTAATTGGTTATTCTGTCAAGATGATCTTGCTAAGTTTTTTCTAACATTTCAGAAGAATCTACCTTTCTGTAACATAAAGACATTATTCTGTCTCCTACACTTTGGAATGATAAAGGTATGATCTCTTCTCTGAAGAATGATATCAATCATCTCTTTTTGAGCTAAATAGTCATAGCTTCTTCAATTTCTTCAATTACTATTTAGTTACTATTTCCTTGATCATCTTGCTGCCTTTTTCCTAATCTTTTCCAATATGGTTCTTTTTTAAATAGGGTTCCCAGAAATGAACAGACTAGCTAAGGTGAGGTCTGGCCAAATCAGAATAAAATGAATTGATAAAGGCTTCCGGTTCTGGTTGCAGTGATATCAGCAACAAGGATTGCAGCTCCGCGATCCCACGCTGAACTCTCCTGTCGGAGGGCTCCAAATGGAGCCAAAGCCACCTTGTAGGGGAAGTGAAGGACAGAGGGATGCCCAGGAGACCACAACTCTCTTGCCTGACCCAAGGAAAACCCACTTAACCCAAAGGCTTGGAGCAGTGGTGGCCATCATGGCCACTAAATAGCTGGGGCAGCCAAAGCCAACAAGATAGTGCAGGAGCGAGTCAAGGATCAGTGTGTGACTAGATGAGATTAAGCTTAATTTTTACCTAAAAGATATCCCCAAAGAAATTGTTTCCAAAAGAAAAGACCTTCAAAAGATTAATTTGAGTGGTGAATGGGCACTTTGAACTTTTGATTTAACCTCAGAAGAAACTGGAACAAGAGACTTTTTTTTCTAGTGAAGAAAAGAATGTTGGATTTTGGATTGGATTGGTGTTATTCTGAAAAGGCATTTAATACTGGAACTGGCTATTGGTTAATTTAAATACTGGATTTCGCTGATCTAAATAATTGATTTTATTGGGAAATAATGGACTTCGATTAAATTTTGATTTAAATTAATACATGCTGCGAAAGAAGGCAGTATTGAATTCTGAGAGGAGAGTGCCACCTGCTGATGATTAGAAGATAAAACATACTCCTATAACTGAGTTTATTTTGAACTGAACAGAGACTTTTTATGGTTGAATGCTTATTTCGACCATGATTGGAGTGGAAGGAATAGCTGTGGAAATGAGCAGACTTTTTCATGAGGTGAACTTGATGCTCCAAAGTCTTAAAATTTTACTGGATGGGATAGATGAGAAACTGTAAAACATTTGACAAAGAACAATAAATAAAAAGCAAACTGCCCCTGAAATGGTGGTAGCTATAAAAGGACAAGATGGGGGTGGGGGGGAATCAGCAAATTTAACAGGAACAAGGAACAAATATAGAGCAGAAAAATGAGCAAATGAAGCAAGTGCTTGATGAAAAGGAGGACCAGATGGATGGTGAGCAAAAGGAGTAGGAAAAACAGAGGACGTGGTCCAACTACCAAATAGGGCAAGGATTGGAGCAAAAAATAGATCTGACAAATCAGCTGATAAAGAAAGAAAGCTTGAAGAAAATAAAATAGATAAATCAGCAAATGAACAGACAGGAAGGCATTGTTGATAAGGAGATTGGGATATGGGCAGACATGTGGGAGCAGTGGTAATATAGGAATGCATTGGGAGAAATGTTTAGATTGAGTAAGGGAGATATAGATGAAGACTATATAGATAAAGATGAGTGTGGGACACGGTTTAAAAACGGATACTTGAGGCACTAAGGAGAAGTGATGATGGATAGAATGAATTGTATTGCATTCTAAATATTAAGGTAATTGAATGTAAGTTGGAGAACCAGAAATAAATTAGATAGAGTTTTTTTTCTATAGCATAAAAAAAATAGAAAAAGTAGAGGCTTATAGATGTTAGATATTTTTTCCCAATATATGTTTAAATAATACAAAGAGAAGTATTTAAATTTGATAAATGATGAAGAATACTAATATTGTGGTAAATTGGATTAATATAAATGATGCTCAGAATTAACACTGTTTTCACATAAATAGGGATGTACACTTAAAATCGAAGCACTAAAGAGAACAAGAGAGAATGGAGAGAATTGTCTTCTAAATATTAAAGTAGCTTGAGAGTACGAGAGAGAAGTGGGAGAAGCAGAAATAAATTGGGAGAAATTTTTGCTTTTTGTTTTCCTTATAGAATAAAAAAACAATAGAAAGATTAAAGGCTTATAGAAATTAGACTTTTTTCAATGTATGTTTCAATAACATTAAAAGCAATATTTAAAGTGGATAAATGCGATGAATTTTAATATTGTGGTAAATCGCATTAATATGAATAATGTTTAGTTTTCACATGTATATTTAAAAAAGAAAAAAATAAAGGAATAAAATGGATTTATAACTTACGTTTGAAAATTGTCCTTCTGTTGATCCAACCAAAAACATTATTTATATTAAAACAGGTGTTGCTGATTCAACTATTAACTCAAGGTCTTTTTCACAAATAATTCAACCCTCCTCCATTCGCCATCTATATATTTGGTTTTTATTTCCTAAACGATTTAGTGTTTGTCTCTGCAAATAGCTTAGCCATTGTTTAACTCACCAATATGCACATCTGTCATTTTTAATTCTAAAACTGAGAGCAAGCTAAATTCATCATAAAACTGCAGGATTATATACATCTTTCTTTCTTTAATACTACATATATCTTCATCTTGAGCTGACAAAGTGATACAGTATATACACATTAATTTTTAAACTCTAAGTCACTCCAATGCATTATCTATTCATTTATAATGCAGCCTGTAACTAAGCCTTAGCAGATAAAAATTGAAATAATTGCATATTGTTTGCTTGTTCTCATTTTCTCATTCTTCTCATTTTCTTGTTCCCTGATCTTTATTTCACATGGGAAGAAGCTTCAATCATGCATACACAGATGCCATCTACACACACACACACACACACACACACACACACACACACACACACACACCATGGATCTCCTGCTTCAGAGTGAGGTTGCTTGTGGTCCTTGGGCCACAGAGTTCCTCGGGGACACTTTTGCTGCTCCAAGGCAGCACCACGTCTCCTTGCCAAGGTTTAACAGAAAACCACTCGTCCAGGAGACCACGTAAGAAACTAGTCAGATTCAGTAAACTTCTGCAAAGCCAAACACAAGATTTGATGCTTTCATTTCCCCAATTAATTCATCCAAACCCACAGAGGACCCCAATTTTTATCCCCACATTCTAGTGATAGCCATCTGTAGGCTTTGGAGGTTGCAAAAAAACAAAACAAAAAAAACAAATAAAAATTGTGTTCCAGACTCAAAATGTACCCTCCTACTTCCCAACACAAGAAGGTGACCAGTCTCTGCTGCTGCTGTAAAAAAAAAAAAAAAAATCTATATTTTTGAAAGACAGGCTGCTTTGAAGAACTAGTCCCCCCAGACATTTTAGGATTCCCTTTTATGTAAACTTGTGTAAGATTGCACTGAAGCTTGTTTAAATTATAGTAATCAAATTGCTGACTTCAGAGAACTTATCCTAGTGTCTATGGAATTAGCTGACACAGTCAACTTCACCAATGCAATAGGAGATACTAGTTTTTTGCCAATTTAGTGTGGATGAAAATATTTATAATTATAGCTAAGTGTTCAAAATTAAATTTTGTTATAAATAAATGCAGCCTTCAAAATCACCATGGGACAAAATTATATTCTAGTAATTCAGAATTACTAGATTGTGGTGGCATATTAGGACTATTTGAATTTTCTAAAACATTCTGTGATGCTATAAATGTTAATTTATATAAAATGTGATCTTGTTGATTTTATATGACTATACAGCAACGATTTGCAGTGGAGCATGAGCTATCATAGAGAATAAATTGTGTGAATTTACTCCTAATTCCATTAGTTAATCTTGATTTTCTACTAAAAGGCAATATGCTTTAAAGTAGACCTGGAAAGTTGCAACTTGGAGATAAATGAATGCTTGTACACAGTCAAGGAAGAGGAAAGAAGGAGAAGGGAATTGGGAGGTTAGAGATATCAAAAATATATAAAATCTAGTTTACTTATTTCTTGGGTTGTTATGACTGAGCTGTGTACTTTTGAATCACAACAGAGGGGATTTTTGTAATGAGGTTTTATTTTTAATGTGTTCGCTTTAGCCCTTAGGAACAATGTCCCTTGTACAAACAAGACAAGGGTTTTTGTTTTTCTGGAAATATTCATTTTCACTAACTAACCAACCCTCTAAAATTGGAAAGGGGGTTCACAGGCCTACTATTACCACATTTTCATTCTAATGCCAGCATACAGTGAAAGTAGACAGCATACAGTAGACACTGAAATCTGGAAAGATATTGCTGAAAAGATGCTGGTGTCAGGGCTGTTTGTTGTTCTTGGTTGTTAGCCAAGTAATTGGTTCTTGGAGAGGAGGAAGGACTAAGGTTCATCATGTGAAAAAAATACCTTTGTGGCCAAATTAATCCATATACAATAGTGCTTAACAGTCTGCGAATCCTTTTGAATTTTCAATATGTTTGCATAACTGTGAACAAAAATGTGATCTGTTCTTCACCCACATCCTAGATAAACATTATATGTACCTTTGGTTCATTTTCCTCAATACATCAATGAATCTGTGTAATGTTTTTGACTCATGTGTTTAATTGGGTTCTTTTTATCTAGTTTCAGGACATGGGTAGAGAACAGACCATGTTTCAGGTTGTATTTATGCAGAAAATTCAAAAGGTTCACAGACTTTTAATCACCACTGGATGAAAGATAAAGAAACTGATGATGGAGGAGCCAACACTTCCCCTGAGAATGTGTTTTCATATGCCAACATTGATTTGAATACAGCTTGGATGTAGTGTCTCTGCTCCCTCTACTGGACAACCCCAAGGAAGCAAAGGCTCCTATGTTCAAAGGCTTCTGTGTTCAAAGCCGTATTAATTCAAGGAAAAAGCATAAGAAGTTGCTTCCTACTCTACAGGCCAGAAACTCTGGCAGTTAAGCCCAAAGTTGCATCATGGATGAAGTTTTTAAGAGTCCAGGTAAAGTTGAATTCCCCTCCCCACCCCCACCCCATATCCTGCTACTTGGTCTCATGAAAAGGACTTTGCAGAGAAAGAACCTTGAATGAGCTCCACCACTAAGTTTTAGTAGTCCTTCCCATTCATCTCAACAAAATCCTTTTGAAAGATAGGACAGGATATGCTTATTGTTAAATAGCAATGCTAATGATGATAATTTATGGCAGAAAGGGAAAGATGCTTGTGAGATGGTCTCACATAACAAAATAACTTGTGTACCTTGGATATCTACTTGAGAGGGAAGCAATGGCACAATCATCAACAGACTCTGGACTTGATCTAAAAATAGCAGGACTTCAGTCTGTACACAAATACATTGCCTTACTTTATAACATTTCTTTCTGGAAAAAGGATGACACTCCTTCAGGTGATGTTTTATTGAAGAAAATAACAGAATGTCCAGAAGCAGACAGGTTATCCAAGATTCTAACAGAAAAATCTGATTCGGATTTTTATAGGAGCTGGGACCTATGGTATTCATGGATAAGGAAAAAGATGAATGGTGATAGGTGTTAAGGTGGTGAAAGGGATAGAGTTGAGATAAGGTAAGATAGAGGGATGAGAGCCCTGTAGATCAGGGTGTTTAAGGGGGATTAATGTTAAGATATAATATTTTTAGGATTCAAGAAGATATAGGCGTTTTATTGTATTTATTATTAGTCTGACTTGGAGATGTGTATCTCTCCTTCTTGTGTGTTTGGATTGTTTATGTATGTACTTGTTTGTTTTCCTTTTTTTATAGTAAAATTTAATAAAAATATTTAAAAAGAAACAAAAAACAGTGGCATATACATACATACGTTCAAGAAAAAGACAACAAGTACATGGGAGTGTCTGAAAACAGGTAGCTATGATAACAGTTAGAGATCTCTTCCCTCTGCTAGGTCCTAAATCAGGGGTGTCAAACTCACGATGTCATGTTGTCGTATGTGACGAATCACAACTTTTTCCCCTTTGCTAAACAGGGGGTAGGCATGGCCAGCATGTGACACATCCAACCCGCGGGCTGCGAATTTGACATCTCTGTCCTAAATGGTAAATTTTCAATGCAACTGTATTTCTCTTATGCTCATGTGGCTTTGCATGATACTCCCTTGCATGTCATATATTGTCAATAGATAACAAAGGTCGCAGCCAATTTTTCTTCAAAAGGCAAGTGAAGAAGTGTAAAAATAAAGCAGTTTCACCAATGGGTGTTCAGATTTGATGGTTTATAGCCTGCAAGACTTCCACCATCACATCAGATGATGATTGTTTCCCTTCTTTAACTGTGTCATCAAGACTTATTTCCTATTCAGCAAAAAATTGTTCTTTCTTTCCTTAGGTTGATTAGCTTTGTTCTCTGTGAAAAAGGCATAATTTGTAGCTAGTGCCATTATAATGCATAATTCCATGTTGGAGGACCAACGCTTTAAATCTATTGCAGCTTCATGTGTGGGCATGTGTGGCAATCACTAATTTCTTTTTGAAGATATGAGCATTTAAATTAGCCCTGGCCTTGATTTTTTTCCCATATTGATTATTCTAGAAATCTTATGTAGTTTGCAGGGTTCTTCTTAATTTCTATGAAACTTTGAAGGAAAGCTTGATTAGCGAAGTGAATGTAGATGCAATATTTATAAAACGTTGTGTCTTAATCTAGCTCTACATTACACACTATATTTATATTTAAGATTTTGTACACCATGAGATGAATATCTCTAATTGACTTAAATGTCCTACAGCCACTTTTAAGGTGCTCCTTAAAATGTAAGAACAATCCAGCCTTAAATGACTGACTGAGCTGTACAGTTCTACTGCTGTGCTGTCTCCACCTACAGAGCCACTCATAAAGACTTTAAGCATAGTATCTCATCTGGAAGACTCCAGCCCAAATGAGAAGTGTACGGCACTAAAAACAACCCTCATAAAATGTCCAGAAATAGTTTCTCATTGCTACTGAGTCCACAGATATTATTTCTACCGCTTGACATTTTGGCTAGGTAAACCATTTTGTGTATCATTATACATCTCGGATCTCAAAAAGTATAACTTAATAACAATAAAATGGTCCAGAGAATGAATGAACATCTCACATTTTTCTCTTTCTCCCTCTCCTTTACAGCTTTCTGAGCATGAACGTATTGCCACTAATTGGGTTACAAATACATCCAATAAATCCACATGACATTCTTTCAATTGCATCCCACAAAGGAATAAACATCCAGCATGCTTTCTTAAAGTAGTGATTGCATTTTCCCAAGCTGCAAAAGTACTTTGAATATATAGAAATAGACTTTTCATCCCTTTGTCTTCTGAAAAGTTACCCAGGCTTCTATTCCAACAGTATCATTCCATCAGGTTATTCTTATAACAATAGCATCCTGTTTCCTAAAAAACTATTAATTTTTTCCTTGCAATTCAGTTTCATGCTCTGTGTTTATTTAGTAAACACATATTATACTTTTGAGTGTTAAGAGGTACTGGGTCTGCAAAGGTATATAGGTTCTGCAAAGGAAGATAGTAATCTTATTCTAAACATACCATCTTCCTGAAAAGCTTCTTGATAATGTGAAGAAGTCATAACAAGCAAAATAAATGCACTTTATAAATGGATTCATTGTGTGCAGATTGAGCTCCTAAATGAAGGATTGGTAAACTAATAACAGACCTGATGATTTGTAGCCATATGCTCTATTTTGAAACCATTGTTAACAGTGTGATCCTAAACATGCTTACTTAGAAGTAAGCAGCATTGTAGTCAATAGCACTTAAAGGTAAAGGTTCCCCTCTCACATATGTGCTAGTCGTTCCTGACTCTAGGGGGTGGTGCTCATCTCCATTTTTTTTTAAAAAAAATTCTATTTATATGCCACTCTTCTCCGAAGACTCAGGGCGGCTTACAGTACATTTTAGCAATTGCCTTCATCCTTTGTATTGACCTGCTTATTAAAGCAATGTTTTACAAAGTCAGCTTATTGACTTACAAAGTCAATTTATTGTCCCCAACAATCTGGGTCCTCAGTTTACTTACCTTGGAAGGACGGAAGGCTGAGTCAACCTTGAGCCTGGTGAGATTAGAACTCGCACTAATTGCAAGCAGCCAGCAGCTGAGAGCATCTCTTAGCTCAGTGAGTTACCAAGGCTCTTTCAAAGCCAAAAAGCCAGCCCTCTCTGAAGACCTCTCTGTGGTCATGTGGCTACCATGACTAAATGTCGAAGGCACACAGAATGCTGTTACCTCCCCACCAAAGGTGGTCCCTATTTTTCTACTTTACATGCTTTTGAACTGCTAGGTTGGCAGAAGCTGGGACAAGTAACGGGAGCTCACTCCGTTATGCAGTGCTTGGGATGAACCGGTGACCTTTCTGATCAACAAGCTCAGCGTCTTAGCCACTGGGCCACCACGTCCCTTTTCAATAGCACTTACTCAGAGGTAAATGTTTATAGGATTGCTCATCACAGTTATCAGTTATTTCGGAATAATTCTAACTGAACTCAGTAACACTGCTTCTAAATACTTACACTTTGGTGACTGCTGCTTACATTCTTTCAAGTGGCAATTTGTTATTACAGCTTCAGCACAGATGAATTGACACACCTGCTTTGTTAACATGTTTGAGAGGCATCAAAATCCCTTGGAAATGTAAAGAATTTTGAGAACTGAAGTCTTTCTCTTATTCTTTCCTCTATCATAAGTTCTCCCATATGGACGTGTTCAGGTAGAAGCTAACCCATTTGTCTGGGACATTTTGATTTTGATTCCTGCACAGAGCAAAGACTTGAAAGCAACGGATTAAATGACTTCTTCCAAAGGTGGTTCTGTGATTCCATAATTTGCATGTGCAAGATTTATAAATATAAATAAACTTGGGTGATTTTGGCTCTTTCTGTCATCTCTTTAAGTTAAGAATGCCTCATGATAATGGTTAAAGAGAATATATTAGTGTTGAGATGTTCGTTCTTTGATTTATTACTTCCAGTTCTGCAGACCTATTGATAAGTGTGTGTGCCAGTGAAACAAGGCTTTTTAGAAGGTAACTTTGAACAGAGCCTTTTCAGTGAAACAAAATGTACTGTGACCATAGAACACAATATTTTTATCAAAAGCATTTCATGTCAGGAGAAGGTCCCATTCATCACCCCATAAACAAGTGCCCAGAAATCCTAATTCACATGACCCAAATATTGAATTGTACTTTTCAAAGAGAACAATTCAAGTACATTTTTGCTCAGTCCCTCTGATTTTCACAGAAGAGGTTTAAGCACATTCATAATTGCCCTGGTAAAATCTAAAGGGCTTAGAGTTTTCTCTCTGTGTCTGGATCATTGTGACTTGTGGTAATTCCTGACTGGAGGTAGAGATACCTGAAAAGCTATTTCTTGGATGAAATCCATTCAAACAGATCTGTCAGACAGAGGATCTATGAACAGTCTTTCTTCTACAGCAGCTGTTCCTCTCCTCCAGCATGAAATACCTTTTCCTGTCAATACCTCTTACCGTTATCTTATATTGATTGCTTCCTTGAAAATGGAAGCTTTCAGGATTAGCTGGAACATTGGTAGGTTTCAGGCAGTTTTGCCACAGTGAGCTTATCCAGGCAAGAAAACAACTCTTTTAAGACTTCCCAAGTGTAACTGACAGAGAACATAAGACAGATGGGTTGCCTGGCAGTGCCCACTCTTGTCCTCAAACTAGGGACAAATGAATGGAAAGAAAAGAGAAGAGATGTAGGCACATGGTGGGCCTCAACATGTGTTAAGTGTTCCATGGGAGTGCGAAGTGGCATAATGCTAAAAGCATTAGTCTGGAATTAGGCAAAATCTTATCACACTCATGGAGCTTACTGAAGGATTCAGTGGTTTGAGATCTCTCAGCATGACACATTGTAAAGACAAATGAGCAGGGAAATAATTATTTTTTTGCTTTTGGACTGTTTGTGACCTCTGTTGTAGTAGGACATGATGTACTATATATCAGGGGTCCCCAACTTCTGGGCTGTGGCCTACTACTGGACCTTAAGCCCTTCAGAACCAGGCCACCGAAGTGGCAGGTGAGTGCACTCCATTTGTGTGAGCAGTCTGTATATTGCCTGCCAGTCACGCAAATGGATCTGCCGCTGCTTGACACAGAACCATCCCCTCACCCACTGGCCTGTCCAGAAATCCAGAAAGATTGAGGAAGTCTACTACATAGACCATGGTAAGACCATGGTAACATAGATTCTGTTGTTTTTTTGTACCCTCCTTCCTATCAAATTTCACTACCTACCAGAAAATGTAGACCAATCATACATGGTCTGGGGATAGAGATACATTTTGGCAAATACTGGTGGATTTAATTATCGGTCAAAACTCACTTGCATAAATGTTTTGTTTTTCTCTACTCAGATGAGCCTTAGTTGATGGTCTAGTAGTCCTACTGGAAAGCAACACCAAAGGCAGTGCATTTTCTTCTCTGCTCTCCTTATGAAAGGCATGTTTGTGAATCACAACCTGCAGTAACCCGCTCGCTTCTTTTTCCAATTTAATCTCTGGCCTGGAGACCACATCACAGTTTTATTTGTATTCAAACACAAGGACCAGATCCTAGTGTGGTCTTAGTTAGAACAGCAAGTGGAACAGCTCAGTTTTTAAACCTATCTCTCTAAAAATTTTACCAGTAGTCAAAATAATATAAAATATGCAAAGGATAGATTTATTTGGATAATTAACATTTCTTCTGTTTATTAATCTGACATTCCTGTTGATTTCCATAAATAAAGATAGGTAGGGATGAATATTTTTTCCTGGCATAATAGTGCCTGTGATAAACTTCTCTCTTCCTAGGATAACGCATTAGAGATAATATGTGGTTGCTGGGACAGATAATCAAGATGGAACAAACCCAGATCATAGATCAGAAAGGGAGCTTGCTGAGATTAGTGAAATATTAGTGCACCAAAACTATATGGTGTCCCGGAGAGAGCAATGTAATGAGTCATCTGAAGGAATTATTTTGTTTATTTCTATAAACATGCAGAATCTAAGCTGCATTACGCAATACTGATTTGAATAATTGCTCCATACAAAAAATACAAAGTTGAATTAGTCCAGTACAGGTAGGCTTTGACTTTCAGCCATCCGCTTAGTGACTGCTCAAAGTTATAACAGCACTAAAAAGAGTGACATGACCATTTTTGACCCTTACGACCATTGCAGCATTCCCCAGGGTCACGTAATTAGAAATTGGATTATTAGAAATTGGTTCATATTTATGACACTTGCAGTGTCCCGCCCAGGGTCATGTATTCACCTTTTGTGACTGTCAGCCCTGAAGCCATTTCGGGCATCTTCAGGGCTGCCACAGCAAGGCAGGTTGGAGCTGCAGGGATTTTGTGGGGAGATAGAAATAGCTGGCAGATATTTAGCCAAAATAACATTCTTCCCTCTGGAAGCCAAGGATGCTCTACCAGGTGTTGGAGAGGCATGGGACTGCAATCTGATTGGACCATGTGGTGGATGTGTGAGCTGGGAGCAAGAAGTTTTGGGTGGGGAAAACCTCGAGTCCTTCAGAGTTGGGTTTTCACCAGCTGTGCCAATATAACATTCCTAATAAATTCATACTTTGAGGAAAACTCTAGGCCTCAGAGTTTTGATTGCTTTGGGTCTGTTACTTGGAATCCTGACAGCAACTTTCTGACCAGCAAAATCAGTGGGAAGTCAGATTCACTTGACAACCCTGTTACTAACTTAACAATTGTAGTGATGTACTTAACCACTGTGGCAAGAAAGTTTGTAAAATGGGGCAAAACTCACTTAACAAATGTCTGGCTTGGTCAGAGACTATCTATACTACCCTCACATGGCAGCTAGCCTCAGATAAGGGGCTTTTCCATGACCCTAATTATGGAGTATATCTTAGAAGTAATCTAGTCTCTCCTTGTACTCAGTGCAGGATCTACTGGAGTATCTCTGATTACCGTCTAGCCTCCCTTTGAAGACTTCTGGTGGTGTAGGGGAGTAATGCATCCTTAAGTACTATCAGCTGCCTGCAATTAGTGCAGGTTCGACTCCCACCAGGCTCAAGGTTGACTCAGCCTTCCATCCTTT
>JANHFR010007936.1:0-10797 GCA_032468015.1 Mimophis mahfalensis | reverse complement strand
ACATGGGGTGGGGGGGGGGGGGGGGCGGGTGGGCAGGGCCAACTAGGGGTGGTTTTTGCCAGTTCTGTGAACCACCCCTAATCATTGCTAGCAGTTTGGCCGAACTAGGCCGAACCGGTATGATACCACCTCTGTCTCTAATGTGCTACCAGTCATGGTCACATAAGCTTATGGCTGTATAACAAACATTTAGCATTAACTGATCAATGAAGATAAAGACCAGTTTTGAAGGAATTGAATTGTACTGCAGAACCTTGGCCTGCTATATGAAGAATGTTAAAAACCAAGTGATGGTTTAGCAATTTCTTCCTTTGTATAGAATAATTTTGATAACATTCTGAATAAGAACATTGATTAGAGTGAGACTCCAATTTCCACATGAAGGAGTGTGGGCTCTGTGAACATCAAGGTTACTGGCTGTTCTTAGAGATCTGGAGTGGGAGTAGTGAACCTACCTGCTCTCTGTTAGAGTTTATAAGCTGTTAAACCATCTATGCTCATCCTATGAATACATAAACATAAATAGTAAAAGAATTGCCTACAACTCTCCAATGATCTTCCTCCAGTATGAGCTAAGTTGCTCAGAGGTGTGGGGGTGACTCTTAATTGATCATTTGATGTAACTATCACTAAGCAGCTCAGTTTCCCACACTCACCTCCGTGTTGCTATAGCTGCTGTTACTGTGTTGAGAGATGGATAAGTGGGCGACACAGATATGAAAGAGGTATCTCAGGATTTGTTACTACCTTTTCTGCAGTTTACAAAACAGAGGAAAGTTGGTTTTTCAAATATAATCAGTGATCTGCTTGCCTGATCAGTGTGCTAATGCATGAATTTCTGACAAACAGCTCCAAGCCCTTGTTTTCCCTTTGTCAGTATTAGAAGCTATATAGCAATAATGTAGTCATTTTCTGCTCCTCCTAAACTGCCACATATCTAGCCTGGGCATGAGTAGGAAGATAGCCATAACAAATTCTTGACTGGAGTCAAGGTGGCTGCCATCCTGCACCTGGAGGATATATATGAAGAATCAGCACCAAGTGAAGAAAAAGTTAATTGGACAATGTAATTAATGATGTCTATATGAGAGGTTGGATTTGAGTTTCAACTCAAACGTTAGATTCAATTTTCCTTTGGATGTGCCAACATGATTTCTCCAATAAAAGTTTTTACTTAGATGAACTTTGTCTCAGTGCTGACTGGAAATGGGGAAGTTTCATTGGAACTCTGACACCCTTCTTAAGGCACCCCATTTTCAAGTGGCCCTCTGTTCGTGTACAGAATGCCTTCAGTTAAAGATGGACAGCCCTTCATGTAAGGATAGTATATTATCTGTAAAGTAAGACAAACTTTGCCCCATATTGCTAAGACCAGATACAATATCTGAAGATTTTGCATATAGAAGAGAACCAAATGTGTTTTTGTTGCCCCAGGATTAGGTTACAGGATTGTGTCTCAGCAGGTGGGGGTACCTACCAGTCTTGCCTGGGCTTAAAAGCTAAAGAGAGTCTGGCATGGTTAATTTTCAAAAAATGTTTGCTGTTTTTCAGAGTAAGAACTTTTAACAAAATAGCAAAATTATCTAAGAAAAACCCACAATTAAACAAAGTAATCCTTAAACATAAAGAAAAATTAATGGAAACAAAAGATTAGTAAATATTTCTTAAATATTAAACTTATCAATAGTCACTGGTTTACTAATACTGTATAGTACTATAATATAATAAATAGAAAATATTATTGTAAACTATCATAAATTCTCTGCCCAAATAGCACATATTGCTTTATTTTTTTGACTAATAAAAATATTTTCTTTTCTGAGACAGATAATCACTCATTTTCAAAAACCATTCCTTAATATCTGGAAATAATATCACTTTTCTCATTTCTCAATAAAAGTAGTCTTACACTTACAACCATTCATTTAGTGACCATTCAAAGCTACAAAAGCATTGAGAAAAAAATGACAATACGACTAGTTGTCACACTTATGACCTTCACAGCATCCCCACAGTTGCTTGATCAAAATTTGAGTGTTAGGCAACCAGTATGTATAATATGGTTGCAACATTCAACATGTGATCCACATTTTCAGCCTTCCCAGCTGATGATGTCTGACAAACAAATGGGGGAAGCCAGATTCGAACAACTACATGATTCATTTAACAATTGCAGTGATTCGCTTAACAGCTATGGAAAAAGAGGTCATAAAATCATGCATGACTCATTGAACAAGTGCTTTAACTAGCAATGGAAATTCTGGTCCCAATTGGGTCAGTAAGTCAAGGATTGATTACTTGCATGGCTTTTTTAGCTCCCTTCCTCATGCTTGATGCAATTTTAATTCCTGATTAACAGATTCCAAACCTTTGTTGTATAATTCAATATCATATTAACATCTTTAGCATTCAGACATTTTCCCATGAATCTACTTATACACAGTTAAATTAAAATACCACTCCAAAAAGATACCAGTCAATCACATGACCGTATCATGTGAACCGTCACATTTTTTAATATACTTCCAACAACAACAAAAAAAAACCCCGATGTCCATTCTTCAAATACTTTCTTTGGAAGTCTCATACATTCATCTGATTTGATTTGATTTTGATCAAATTCCATCATGCATTGCCTTTCACTGCATGATTATGGGGATCCTTACCCACAGCAGGGCAATAAATTAAAGTTCCCTTGCTTGCAGAATACAAAGATGAGTGGGAATAAAGCCATTCCGTTTTGTGCCAAGCACAAATAAATGTAAGTGGTTTAAAATATGGCACACCCTGACAAATATTTCAGGCAAATATCTAGGTTTGATGCATCCCTTATCTGTTAGCATGCTGGTCGGAGTCCTGTGTTGTGCCTAAGGATCCATGCTTATGCATTACCCAATTCATTTTCCAACTTCATAAAACAGTAGTTATTCTCTAAAGACTTTCTTTGATAGCCTTAGGAGGCATTTGGCGTGCACATTTCCATATGTTTCCCGTGGGAGTGTTTAGCTGCATGCTTCTGTCTTATGTGTATATTTATTTGGCTGTGTGGGTGCACTATGTGTGAAAGCATTCTGCATTCTAGAGTATTTACTGATGATGTGGACTGGGCTGCATGAGGATTGGGTGTGATTCCATAATACAATTCTCTCTCTCTCCCCCACCCTCTCTCTCTCTTTGTATGCATCCCTGGATTTTATAAGAGACAAACCAATTCTTGGTTTATCTATCTATATGTCAAGCTCTTTGTGTTTCTTTTCTTTCCAAGGGGAGGGAGTGCAGACAAACCTCTGAGGTGGAAACTGATCGAAGCAGATTAATATAATTATAATATTACCAGCCTTGCTCTCACTTTCCCAACTCGTTACCCTAATGGTGGTTATTATACTTATTATGTTCTCAGCCTCCAATGCTTATTGATTTACTCCACTGCAGTGTTTTAATCAGGCATTTGAAACATGCTATTATTGGTTCCAGGGGGGTCACCAGTGAGCAAACGAGAGTGGGAACAAACGAACAATAAAAGGATCAGAAATAAAATGCCAGTGAGAAAGCTTAGCAGGAAGGAAGCCAGATTTTGCAGCCTGTTGTGAAATGCCACAGACTCTGTGCACAGTGAAAAGAATGAACCAGACCCCAAGAAATCTCAATGGCAGTCAGAGGTGGAACCTTCCAGAACTGCTGGATTCGTCACTTATTTTTTCTTTTTTTTTCAGAATAAAAATATACCTGTTTAATTGGAAATGAGCTCGAGAAGGAACATACAAAATCAACAGCCTGGAACCCATTCTAAATCAGATGATACATAATTTGCCTTTTGGATTAACAGGAATTTATCCATTGTGTCTTCTCTTTCTGCTTGGTTGCTGCTAACATTTATTGCCCATTTATAATAGAAAAGCTTTGTAGAGGAATGGTTATTTTAGGTCTCTGAAGCTTTTACTAGTTAGAATCAATGCAAATCAATTACTATGAATTCAGTATTTTGGTTCACCATAAACAAAAAAAATACCTAATTTTGATTTATATTAGCATTACATTATCATCTTGTTTGGATTATCTTTTTTATTTGTTTGTTTCTGCAGGGGTAGATTGTTAAAACGTACTATTGTGTTATTTTGCATCCTGCTTTTTGCTCTATTGTTTTTTGCAATTTCATTTCCCTTTTTTTTCTTTTCTCTTTCTATGATATCATGCTATCTAGGAAAGTTTTAGTGCATGAATTCACTGATGATGTCACTGTGCTTATGACATCACAAAGGACAAATCCCATGGCCTATCTGATTAGTGATATAGGCAAATCATGGTGAAGAAGAGCAAAAAAGAAAAAGAATAGCATTTATTGATGTTGCAGAAACTTGTAGAGGTGTATCATGCAATTGAAATATAGCCTTTTTTAAAAAGCTTGTTTTAAGGCTTTGCAGGTGGTAATAAATCTTACATTAATGTTTAATCCATTTTTGAAATGGATTATATGGATTAAATATGCAATAGACTTCAATATGATGAAAAACAATATTTCCAATTCTTATTTTGCCACCCAGTTTTAGTGGCATTATTGGAATGTATGTTTAGTGAAACAGGGTCATGCATGACCTCCAAGCTATAAGTCACTCTGTGAAAATAGCAATGCTTGGAGGAAGATGGAGCATCCATTCCCTATCAATAATTCAGGCACTAATTTTGAAGTAGAAATCAGAACTATTCAGTGCTGTCTGATGTATTGTACAGAATATTGGCTAGCAATTTCCATACATATTATGGAAGGAACACATCTATTTATTTAATGACCGGATGGGGGGTCGACCGGTTATTTTAAAAACATGCTGAGTGTAGAGTTGTTTTTGGAAACTATCTGAAAATTGCAATTGGATAATGATTGTTCAGAAAACAATAGCCAGCATGTTGAATAGAATTGGCTGCATTTTACATACTCCATTTGAGTTAAAAGCCTAGTCTCAGTTTTAATTAATATGAACCACTTAGAAAACACTTATTGTCTAAGTGGTCTACACACACACAATTAAGTTCAAAAGTAATTCCTACAGGTTATATCAAAAGATAATATAATTTATGGAGAAATCAGAGACTAGATGACCCGTTACCTTAGATTTTTAGCCATGTAGTAATTTCCTTCTTGTTCTTTATCAGCAGACTGGATTTAAACTAGACTGAGCCTTTGAATAGAGGACTTCAAGACACACACTTCCGTCTTAGAGATATAATGCCCTGCCACCGTTTAATTTACCCCTCCCTTCTTCTTTCTCTTTCTCATTTGCCACTGAGTCACAGGAGTCTATTATGTAATTGTAGGAAACATTGTAATTGCAGAGTTAATGCCAAAAGAATGACACATGCCAGTTCTGACAGTGGTGGCTTTCAGTTAGAATTACCCGCATGCATATTTATAGCCTGTACTCTTGATTGAAAAAGCCTTCTGCAGCAGCAGGGATGCAACTGAAGGCAGAGAACAATAATATACAATTCTATGCCGGGAAGAACAGGGTGGGGGAGGAACCTCCCCTGCCTGTCTTCAGTTTTAGCCACTGTGGCATTTAAAATAATCAAAAGGTAAACAGAATAAATGCTAATAAAGAATGCAAAAATTGAATGAGTTTTTGTTTTCGGAGGCCACTTTGGCTCCTGTTGCAGTCCCTCTGATAATGTTCATTATAAGTACAGCATATGCACAAGTTGTCCAGGATCAGTCCTTTGAGCTATCATACATTCAGTACTACAGAAACAGATTTGTTTGTGTGATGCAATACATGTGTATGCCTATGTTTCAAATATGATTTATTTATGTGGCTAGGCCATATGCGATTGACATTCCTTCACCTCACTCTAATCCAGTGGTTCTCAACCTGTGGGTCGGAACCCCTTTGGGGGTCGAAGGACCCTTTCACAGGGGTTGCCTAAGACCATCAGAAAACACATATTTCAATACAAATACAGGTGTATGTGAAAATAATTTTATGGCTGGGGGTCACCCCAACATGAGGAACTGTATTAAAGGGTCACGGCATTAGGAAGATTGAGAACCACTGCTCTAATCAAAAGGTTGATATATATGCTTCATGGATCTTTTAGGATGACCTTACAAGTAATCTCTCTGCCAGTGTAACTCCCTGGCATTTCATGAGCTCCAGTTTTCCACTGCCTTCCTGGAGCTATACCAATGATTCTCAGCTTTAGCAACTTTAAGTTGTGTGGACTTCAACTCCCAGAATTGGGGTCAAGTTGGTCGTCAGGCTGGACTATGGCCACTACAAGATTGGTCGTTCTCTGATTCTTGCCCTTCCCATTTGTGCTGGCTGACCTCTGTGTGGAGCCTGGCTTTTCCTTTAAGGGACTGCTCCTTCTTCATTGGCCCATGCACCCTTTCTTGATTTCTCAGATGTTTCCACACGTGGGTGTCTCCATGCCCTCCCTTGATCTTGTTTTATATTAACGCTGATCCTTTCTATCCCCACCACTTTATGTTAGCCTCACAGTTCTGATGTTACAATAATCAAACCAACAGAGAAGAGATTGATGTTTCATTCCTCCTCTCCAGTGTAGGTCAACAGAAAATTTCTAACAAGAAAGAACTTATAGTTCACCTTCATATAATCAATATTCCTTCAATGCCATTTAAAGATGTTGAAGTAAATAAACAAAAGTTCCAGTACAATACTGTGTGCTGGGACTGAGGAAGTAAAGGGAACATCTTCATCCCATCTGAAAAGAACCCAAAAACATTGGCTGCAACTTGAGTTCTAAGGATGAGGATGGTATTAACAGGCCATCGTTGGACCAATTGCAAGATTATTTAAAACAAAACTAAATGAAATCAGAACAGAACACAACTAGTTACTGCCGACCAGCAGAGAAGACAGCAGCCTAGCAGCCACAGGAAGGGAATGTTATGCCAGGCATTGCAACCATCTGGGTCCACTACAAGAATGAAAAGAAGTGCCAGAGACCTTTTTTAAACAAGTCAGCTCAGAAAATAGTATCTTTGAATCAAATCTAGAAAACATGCAATGGGCTGGGAATGAAAGGAGAGGATGTCAACTATTCCTACACCCGAGAAGTGTTGAGTAGCGTGGACTGGGGATGAGCCAAGCAAAAAGTGTGGCTGTGCCCCTAACATCAGGAGATAAGTGATGTGAGGATTCCAATGAGTAATAATTTTCATCTGTGCTCATACTAGAAACTGTCATTGGGATGAAATAGAGTGGTGATGTTCCCAAGTGTTAACACTCTTCTTCCAAATTTCCTCTACATTCTCAGCATTTCAACTATGCAAACCATCTGAAAAGTGGTGTGTTGGTACCTTATGTCCCCCCTCTGTTATGCATATGCGTGCCCAATCTCATCTCAGCAATGTGCTTTCCTGCCAAATCTATAACCCCATGGCTATTTCAGATCAGAAATACATCAGCAAACAACCACGTACAGCTAAAAATTATAACTCTCAAAGGGCAGCAGTTATGCTATTTTGTGACTGAAATACATTATTTATATTCATTAATATTATCATGCAGCAGAGAAAACATAGCTCAGAGGCAGGACACATATCTTGTATGTATTCCTTTACATCTTAAGATGTTTTTTTCTTGGGCAGGGGGGTGCCAGTTCCCGTTAGCAACTGATGTTGACAATGATACACTCCAAAGAGCTGCTGTTAGTTGGCCTTCCAGTGGGGAAGGCGTTGCTGAAGAGCTCCTATGGAACAGAAGTCCACCTCACAGTTTATTTTTTATTTCCCCAAAAATATTTTCTGGACCCAAGATGAATTTCAGAAAAGACCCACTTATCCTTTGGATAGCTGCTTGTGAGAGGATCATGAAATGAGGTTTCTGCAATCAACTGGTGAATTGATCAGCTGGTAGGATGAGCTTAGAGCAAGTTTGAAGCCATGGTCTAGCTGGAAAAATATGTACCCTAGAACTGACTTTCCACCCCCATTTCTAAAACACTTTATTACAACATATTACTCTTTTAGCCTAAAAGAGGCTTACTTCAGATACACATTTGTACTGTACTTTCTTTTGGAGATTTTCAGTATTTAGGTGATTACTATTTTAAAAAGCTGATGTAGATACTGGGAGTTGTCTAACTAGCAGAAGACAAATGCCTGGATTATTGGTTGGTGTTTTAACAGATGAGCAGTTCTTTTGTATGAATATACTTCATCTTTTGACAAATTTGCATTTCTGATATTGGATTTTGTCATTCCTGATTGGGGGAATATTTTTCTTTCTGCTGATTGTAAACAGCAATAACTAGAAAAGTTATGCTGAGCACTTTCACTGATAGCTTAGTTTTGATTTGAAGAACTTCAGAATAGGACTAGATACTTAATGAAGAAATTGAAGGATTTAGGTGCATTAGCCAGCTTTAAAAGCAAACAGATACCTCAAATATATTGGTTAATAGTATGGATATCCAAGTTCAATATACTTGATGAAAAAGACTTTAAAATTGAGGGAAAAAATTAAATATCTGGGGATTACACTCTCTAACATGAATTGAATGCTGTTTTGGAATAGTTATATTAGTGTATCATCATCATCATCATTCAAACAATTGTCTATCCATTGCAAGATGAAGGCCTCTTCTGCATGTTTCCAACTAATATGGTCTTGAGTTTCTTTTGTCACTTGGGCCTGCCATTCTTGCTGATGCTGTCCATTTATCTTGTTTTAGGTCTCTTTTGTGGTTGCTGTTTATCAAGTGGAATCCATCCTATAACTGCCTTAATCCACATGCCATCAGCTCTTCTTGCTATGTGACCAGCTCATTTTCATTTCAATTCTTTTACTCTCTTGATGATATCATATACTTTTCTTTATCCTCTAATCCAGGGATGTCAAAGTCAAGGCTGGATTCGGCCCACGGGGTGCTTAAATCTGGCCTGTGGGGCCAGCCTGGAAATATAAAAGGACTGGTTCATGGTATCTCTGCCAGCCAAAACAGGCCACTGGGGAGGGACCATGCGTGGTCCACCTGTGGCCCATTTTCAGCCTCCCCAGATTCTAGCAGTACTTTGCTGGCTTAAAGTGGGGCATGCTGATGCCCTATGAAGTCTCCACATGGCCTGTTTTTGGCCTTCACAACCTCTAGCAGCACTCTGCTGGCCAGTTTTCAGTCATCAAAGTGCTTCAGGAGGCTGTCCAGGCCAAAAACAGGGCTTGGGAGGCCCGTGCACAGCCAGGACAGCCTCCTGCAGCACTTTTTGTTTTGGCTGGCAGAGTGCTGTAGAAGGCATCCATCCTGTCTCTCCCCCACACTCTCTCCCCCCTCCCCCCAGCCCACAGAGAGAACTACAATGCCGATCCAGCCCTCGAAGAAATCCAGTTTGATACCTTTTCTTTAATCTATGTCCAGGTCTTTCTATCTTTCTATCTTGTTGTATGATGCCGAGTATGCATCTTGGCTCTTTGCACCACTCTAGATTTTTTTATCGATTGTGAGGTTAATGTCCACGTTTCACTGGCATATTTTAGAACAGGCAGCAAACATGGGTCAAAAACTTTTCTCTTCAGGGTAGGTTGTTCTTGAAAATTATGCTTAACTTACCAAATGCTTGCCCATCAAGCATTCAATTAATACACTGTTCAATTTCCTTTATTTTATCATCTTCCACTGCGATCCATTGGCCAAGGTATATACAATGGTCTACTACATCTAGTTCTTCTCCAGATATAATTTTTTTTCTTTCACTGGTGAATTTATTAAACTAACCTGGCTCTTTCCTCAGGTTTGTTTTAAAGCCAAATGATTTTCCTGCTTTGTTCAGCTCTTGTATGTGTCTTTTTGTAACTCTTCTGAGTCTTATTATTAATATTAATACATATTAGTGTCTGTATTAAGAGAAAGAAAGATTTATTGAGATGAGACAAATTGCAACTGGGTAAAAAACCAGTAATTAAGGTGGATTTTCTGCTTAGGATGTTATTCTTATTTCAGGCAATACCAGTTTTGACAATAGATGGGTCATTTAAATAATGGCAAAAAGACATTTCTAAGTTTGTATGCCAAGGTAAAAAAATAAGCAAGAATTAAATATAAATTGTTGCAAGATACTAAAGAAAGAGTTAGTCTAGGATTACCTGACTTTAAGCCGTATTTTTCTGCTTGTTGTCTGGTATCATTGAAAGATTACCGTAGGTGACTTTGAGAAAGAGGAGATTGTTGAAGTTGGAAAGACATGATTTGAGATTTGTGTGGCATAGCTACTTATGGTATGACAAAGTTAATATAGATGATAATAATCACTTTATTAGGAGTACAATATTGAGGACTTGGAATAGGTATAAAGCAAGATTGATTCCAAAATGTTCTTTATGGTTGTCAACCCAAAAAGTATTTTTTAAAGAAGAGAAATGATACTTATACAAACTTGATTGACTTATGCTGATTTATTGGATTTTTTTTTTTTTAAGGAGAACTGAAACTGAAATCAAGTGAAGAGCTGGAAATGGAAGTTATTATACCTGCCAATGGTTTTCTTGTGTTCAGTTAATAGAAAGGCTTAAACTGAATAAATTAGCAATGAGAAAACTAACCTTGAACTGCACTTATGTACTTATGATGAATCTGTTATTGCTAAAATATATAAACTTTATTGATAATGAATGTGTTAAATATTGTAGAATCAAATGGGCAATTTTTTTTGGTATAATATAGTGCTTGATCAATGAAAGAATATGTGGATCAAAGGTTTGAAATTTATAGGTAAAGGTAAAGGTTCCCCTCGCACATATGTGCTAGTCGTTCTCGACTCTAAGGGGCAGTGCTCATCTCTGTTTC
>JANHFR010007934.1:205177-215442 GCA_032468015.1 Mimophis mahfalensis | reverse complement strand
CTGGCCAGCGGGAGACGCATATGCATGCGTGGCAGAGCTGAGCTGGGGCAACGGCTCTCATGCCTGCAGAGAGGGCTCTGCGTGCCACCCCTGGCACGTGTGTCATAGGTTCGCCATCAAGGGTCTAGACCCCCATATCATAAGAAACTTATAAATGAAAACTACCTTCTCAACAGACAATGCATCATGCTTGGAAAGATTAAGATGCTAAAAAAAGTAGAATCTCATATCCGTTTTCTGTCTTCTAGATTGGACCAGCTGGGAAATCAGATCTGCCTCCTATCGATGGACCCACAGATATGGATCGGGGTCCCATTTTGCCTGTCCCTCTGGGGATTCGCCCTGTTCTGAGCAAATACCGTGTAGAGGTAATGTGAATTCTTTTGGCAACTATTGTGAGTTTGTATCTGTTTAGCACAAAATCCATATAGTAGACCATACTATAGGCGCCCTTAATAAACTGGTGGTTCCCGTTGAAAAACTTATTTATTAATTAAATTTCCATGCTGCACATCTCCCCTATAAGACGATTCTGAGTGGTTTTGTGAACTGTCAGAGGTATTCTGTGGAATGAAAACATTTCTTGCCTTTATCTTCAAAAGCAGAGTTGATTACTGGGCACAGATTCACAATCTTCTGTATGTTTGTGTGCGTCTAGATTTTGTATACATACTGTATGTCCCCACATGAAGCCTTTTGTTTTATTTTACAAGAAATAAAACAAAATGAAAGCTTGGGAAGATATAATTACATATATGCAATCATGAACATAAGCATCATGGGAAACTTATGAATAGCAATTCAGCTGTGAGTCAAATAAATATCAAAGTAAGAATTTCAACAATTTAGAATATATTTTTTTGAAATCTTTAACTTTTCAGCCCTTGTTTTATAACTAAAGTAAATGAAGGTTTTCCTTTCAAGGCATGCAGGAGTGTTAAGCCAACAGTATTCCTTATGATGAAATTGATCCATTATTTGTTAAGTTTCTTAAGGGGTTTCTTAAGCTTCCTGGTAACATTTCTTACATTGTCTTGTTACATTTCTTAAGCATGTATGTTAACTGGATTTGTGTTGTTTGCATCCTTGGTTTCTTTTATCTTTTTGGTGTTTCCAATTGTCTAACTATAATAAGGTAAAGGTAAAGGTTACCCTCGCACATATGTGCTAGTCCTTCCCGACTCTAAGGGGCAGTGCTCATCTCCGTTTCCAAGCTGAAGAGCCAGCGCTGTCCAAAGATGTCTCCATGGTCATGTGGCTGGCATGACTAAACACCGAAGGCGCACGGAACTCTGTTACCTTCCCACCAAAGGTGGTCCCTATTTTTCTACTTGCATTTTTACATGCTTTCAAACTGCTAGGTTGGCAGAAGCTGGGACAAGTATTGGGAGCTCACTCTGTTATGCAGCGCTCGGGATTCGAACCACCTAACTGCCGACCTTTCTGATCGGCAAGCTCAGTGTCTTAGCCACTGAGCCACCACATCCCTATCTAACTATAATAGACTCCTCTTTTAATCTCTGGTTCAACTTCCTTCTAGGTTTTGTTCTGGGGATTGAGAGACCTGAAGCGAGTGAACTTGGCCCAGGTGGACAGACCTCGAGTGGACATTGAATGTGCTGGAAGAGGGGTCCAGTCATCCCTCATCCAGAATTATAAGAAAAATCCCAATTTTGGCACATTGGTCAAATGGTTTGAAGTGGTGAGTTTTTTTCTGCCTTCATGGAACTGAAAGGGCAGTCCCAAGAGATCACAATCCAGCATTCGGTAGATACCATTTTGGATCCTCAAAATGAGATGGCCTACTCCTACTGTTGCATTCTAACAAATGATATCCATGGAAAGATAGAAATCCCATGTCCTGACCATCTCCTTATCCTTGCCCAGGGCTTCCTTCCCACCATATATTGGCTCTGTTCTCCATAATGTGAGCATGGTAAACGGCATGAGGCTGAAATGTTAGACTATGAGGAAGGAATACATGTGCTCTTTGCAATCTTTCCTAAGATTTTGCCACAGTGAAAAGCATAACATTTGTGTAACCCTCACGCTCACTCCCTGGACAGTAGAATACTTGTAATTCAAGGACATCACATATTTATTTGACTACAATACTGAAACAATATAGCGGGAAAATTAGATTAGAAATTTGAGTACATTTCTCATAAGATGTTGGTGGCCTAACCATGCCCAAGGCAATAACAATGTTAAGACTAACCAGATATTGGTGTGACCCATATCTATTTACTAAAGACTGGTTAAGTGGTCTTGGAAGCAGACAATATTTTGATGAGTTGCAGATTCAGCTGTGTACAGAGCTCACGCCGATCATCCAATAGACATCTTTGGCACATAATCTGATCCTCTTTGGCTGCAGTCTTACTTTTACATACCTGGCAAAGGCCCCTTAGAAATAAGTAGGCTTTACATTTACTTAAGTCATGCATAGGGTTGTGCTGTTAATGCAGAATCTGCTTATAATTTTACTACCAGAAGTGGTATGCAAATATTTATACTTAAAAATAGTTGTTATATATAAAAAGGATTCAGAAATGCATTTTATGTCTTGGAGCATTAATCTTACAGTAATACCTTTCACATCCTTCAGTAATAGTTCCCCATCCCACCACAAATTTAGATGTCATAATTAAATCTTAGATTTAATTTAAGTCAGTGTAGTCTTATTCTAAACATCAAATGAAAATTTGGCAAACTTCATATTTGGCATAGATTGTATCATTCAGCACAGGGTAGAACACTTGATCAGCTGGTCAACAGCTCAACCAGGTTAGATATGGGTTAGCTATGACAAGATGACCACTCTTGATAGCTGAGTAACCCAAAATGCTTTTTGAAAGTATTTTAGCTCAGTCTGACAGAGATTCTTATACATAAAGAAGAGGAAAGCTGGCTAATGAGAACCAGATAACAAACAATGGACTCTCCAAAGGTGTAGAGGATCTATTGTAGTTTATTCTTACCAGTCCCTTAAGCATTCAGGAACTGGGTTTGGAAATGAGAACAGACTTCTAGAGTTTTTAAGTAATCCAAACTAAGAACTCGACACTCAAAATAACATATTTAACCAAGGAGGCAAACTCTTCAGAAGTAGCAGTTTGAAGATTTATCTTCTGCTTTCTCAACAATAGTCACCATAATGGCTATTTTAATGCCTCTGAGGAAGATTTTCCAGCTTAAGGAACCAGCTGTCTTTTGTGCCTCAGTAGCTTGCTGAATCAAGGTCAGGGGATGTAAAGGGGTGAGGGAGTTTGTTTGTACAGGCCTTATAAGGTTAATTCAATAGATATTTTCTCTGGATATTTCTATCTGTTGACCTCTGGTATCTACCATCTTCCTCAACCTTCTTCTCTCACACCTACTCCTTTGTCAAAGCAGCCTAAATGCGCCACTGAGAATGAGTCTACAAGTAGTCATGTTCTGCTACTGTGGTTTAGCTCCCAAAATGTCTGGTGTTTTTCCTTCACTATTCTCATTAGAAAGTCCAATTATGTTGTGAATTTGGACTATTCCAAATTTTATCATTCTTGTTACAAATGCGAGAGAGAGAGAGAGAGAGAGAGAGGGAGAGAGGGAGAGAGGGAGAGAGAGATACATCAAGAAAAAACTATGTGAAAATCCTAAGAGCTGTTGTAAGTGAGCATTAGCCAAGGTTAGCAGGCTGAAGTTCTCCAGATGTTTAGACTACTCACTCATCCTGCTGACATTGACCATGCTAGCTAGAACTAATGGGAATTGAAATCCTAAACTTTTGGAGAGCATTCAGGATGCCTATTTTAGTGATACAGACAATATATTAAGGTTGATAAATCCATAGCATTTATTTAAAACACGCTTATGTTTCCTCTGTGGCTCTTTCTTAAACACCAGAAACTGATCAAAATTCATGATTTGTATTTATTTTTCTTTTCAGGATCTGCCTGAAAATGAACTCCTGCATCCACCCCTCAATATTCGTGTGGTAGATTGCCGTGCCTTTGGGCGTTATACCCTTGTGGGAAGCCATGCTGTCAATTCCTTACGGAAGTTCATCTATAGACCTCCAGATAAGAAGACTCAGCACTGGAGCACAGCAGGTACAAATGGAGAGGAATTCATGCTATGGGAATAGATGGCAGGAGAAGATCAATTGTTGGGCTGGTTGTCATCATTGGCCAAGAGCATGACTTATTAATATACTCTAAGTATCCAGGTGATACTGATAGAAGAGAATATTTGTAGTTCAGGGTTCAACTTTGGAGTCCTTGGTGCTCTCTGAGCATGGTTGTTTTCTTGCAGGTGTTTCCTTACCAAACTAGAAAACCTCATCAGTGCACTCCACTGGTAATGATGAGGTTACCTAGTTTGGTAATGAAATGTCTCCAAGAAAACATCCAAGCTCAGAGAGCACCAATGAATCCAGATGATAGTTTGCTGGCGCAGAAGAAAATGGGAAATGTGAGGGTAAATGGCAAAATGTGATTTAAGAAGATAGCAAGATAGTGAAGAGATTATGTTCAAATCTCACAACAGATAAGATTCTAGATGAGTTCAGTCAACACTCTAAACTTAGTTGAAATAGCATTGAGCAAATTCAGAGTGTTAGAGATATTGTCTTAAGCACATTATGTGAATTGGTCTCTAGTAGCAAAACATAATATAATTTATTTGTTCAGACAGCAGATTATAGGAACATTTAATTATATTTTGTTATTTAAAGTTTTAAGAGTGAGTATGTTAAGAGAGTCATCCTTATGTTATCTTTAAGATGCGGTGTATCTGTGACTTTGCTTCCTCCGTCTCATATGTAGCAATATTGATAATGGCTAAACTTAATTTATTCCAATATTTGGCCAGGTGATATACTCAGCAGAATTAGAAAATCAGCTATTTAAAACAAAACAATTGTGGTGATATTTGTGTGTGCTTCTTACTATTGTGAGGTGTTTTTTTTCTTTTAAACCCCAAGTTCCTCCGCAATTTCTTCTATGTGTCTTCAAACAGGTTTTCATTCTTCAATGTTACGTACTTTATCTCGCCATTGGACAACTTCCATGCTAAAATATTTCATATATCTGTGCTCTTGTTTTCTCTCTTTCTCTTTCCTGTGTGTGCCTATTATGCACTCTCTGTTTTTTCCCTATTTCTTTATTTTCTGTCCAGCTAAACTTATGAACGCCTATGTGACCCTTGCAAATGGGGGGCCCTACTCTCACCCCACAGGTGAAATTGTGGTTAACATGGAGCCAGAGGTTCCCATCAAGAAGATGGAGACCATGGTGAAGTTGGAAGCGGTAAGAAGGATCAGGGATGAGTTTCAGAAGTCCTAAAGAGTTTGATGCATGGCACCCAAAAGATTGAATCTCTGATCAGTCTTTCATTCCAGTAATGAAGTCTGGGTTTGCTCCTTTCCATCTGTCTTTTGTTTTTCTCCTTCTGCTCATGTCCTTGTTGGAAAATTACTGTGGGTAATTTACAGCTCAGTTACACTCTGCAAACTCCCAGAAACTATGGCTGGGTCTATCCATGTGTTGTGACAGTAAGGAGTTTTTATAATGTCTTTTGACTACTACTAGTAGTTGACATTCATGGATATGCTCTGCCTTCTGCCTCTCTATTCTACATATAGCTGTTACCAGTGATAGGCTGCAGCCAGTTTAACAACCAGTTCTGTGAATGTGTGCTTCACGCAGCATTTGAAAACCACCAATTTTAGCTTCTAATGTTTACCTTCTAGAGCACCACCTGTGGGCAAAACAGCTGAGGCACGGCAGTCCATTGTGCTGCATGAATCAGCTGAGCTGAAAAACACAGAAATATAGGACAGGATAGGGTGGGTGCAGGTGGGTGGGGCCAGCTGATCACCAGAACTACTGATTTGCTAGAACTGGTCCAAACCGGCAGGAACCCACCACTGGCTGTTATAGTCCTCACATCGTATGTTGTAGATCAGGGGTCTCAAGACTTGTTGTCTTCAACACCCAGAATTCCTCAGCCTGCCATGCTACAAGTCTTAAAGTTGCCGAGTTTGGAGAGCAGTATTCTAGATCATTTCTGTATTTTTCTTCTTGGGCTACTGGGTCTGGCCTTTTAGTTGAACTTAAAATGATTTAAAGGCTTTAGTTTATCTGTGTGCCACAGTGATTTGTGTGCTAAGGTGATGCCTTGTGGGTATAATAAATCTGTTGATAGTTTCTGAGATGGTTTTGATGTGTGTAGGGTTATCCTTTTGTTGCTTGTATTGGTTGTAATGTAGTGCTTTGAGAGTCAAGCACTTCTAGGTTACTGGGATGTCTATGTTCTTATCCGAATAATGTCTTTTCCAGCTCTGTAATGGAAAGCTGGATTGTTATTTTGGTAATGGAGTACCTAATTAGTGTGGATTGTTTTTCAATAGATTCACCTTTCTAATTTGCCATCATTTCCTCTGCTGATAAGAATATCCAGGAAGGGTAGTAAGTTGTTTTCTTCTTTCCTTGTGAATTTTATTCCCAAGAGAATGTTGTTGATTTTTTTCATGCGTCTTCTATAGATGTTCCTTTTTGTTAAGAGGGTGTTGTCTGCATACTGGATCCCTTCTTTTGGTTGTAGCTGCATTACAATTTCTGCTATGAGTCCCAAGAGTGGTGATCCCATGAGTGTTCCTCTGATTTGTTGCTATATTAATTCATCGGTTGTGTTTTGTTTGCTTGTACACTTTAGCAAGGGTACCTTTTTGAGGTGGAGAACAGCTCTGGCCCTTATGAAATTTTGGGGGAGTTACAGAAATGGGCAAAGATAGTGCGTACAAACCATACCCTTTCTTTCACATAGATGGGACACTATATACTTAGAATTTCTGGGAATAATACATGATTGAGGTCTGCCTCTCCACCACCACCCCACACACACATCCTTAAGTGATCCTTAAGTTTTTCTTGCCTATTTTTTAAATGGAAGAAAACAATATTCTTATGAAAAACTGTTGAGTAGCAGAGGTTTTAACCTGTTCCTTTTCAAGTTTTCTGTTTCCTACCTTTGAGTGATGTGCCCCCCCTATTAGAATATGCCATGTGCATTTTCTACATTTGATAATCTGCCCCAAAACTCAATGATGCATGGTATTTTTGCATGTGACAGTTGGAAAAAATGAAAAATAAGAGTTCTGTCTTATACTGAAATGCACAGGGCACACTTTCCATATGACAGGGTATCTGAGAAAGAAATCAAAGTACCTCTCCTCATAGCAACAATTTTAGAAATAGCAGTAAATTTAACTTCCAAGAAAGCAGTGGGTCTTCTTTTTTTTAAAAAAAAATGTTGGAGTGATATTTCTGTACATGTGCTTAACCACATCTCCTCATCTGCACTTCGCTCCACCCCTCACTTATTGGGAAGTTGGGGTTAATTAAAAAACATGGTTCAATCAGGGAACATTCCAACACACAAAACAACATGGAACAAAATGTTCAGACCAAATTTCAAAGCACAAAGGATTTTATTTCGAGCTTTGAACACTTGAACCCGCTATTTTGAACTCAGAACTGTTACCAGATGTGCTCCAAAAACATGACTCAAGAATGTCTCCAAATATACTATATATCCATCGCAGACCAAAAGGTGTATTCAGATGAATCGAGGTCCAGTAATGACAGATAAAATGTTCCAATTCCACTTAAAATATGTTTAATAAAAAAACATTTAAATTTAGTGTGTACAATTTGGGATTGAGGGGTGGTATGCTTGTTTTCGGATGGTAGAGGACAGGAAGACCTGGAGCAACATTGTATATGGGGTCGCGATGGGTCGGACATGACTTCGCAACTAACAACAACAATGCTTGTTTTAATTTTAATGTAAAACACAAAAGCAAATACAGTATATAATTAATATTAATAATTTTAGTTGGAAAAATTAGCAGTTTCCAAATACAGCAATGCATCAACAGAAGGATAGTATCAAGACCATGTGAAGAGTTAGTACCATTTTATACTGCTTTGGTAAGATCGCACGAGGAACACTGCATCCAGTTTTGGTTGCCACAATATAAAAAAGATGTTGTGCTCTTGAAAGAGTATAGAAAAGATCAACAAAGATGTTTAGGAAACTGGAGACTCAAGCATATAAAGAATGGTTACCTGGCAGCTGAAAATAGGGCAAAGCTTCCATGCTGCATAGAGTCTAGTCAGAGGAATATATGGGGGGAAAAAAGTTGCTGGTTTGTTGCATTCAGTTAAAGGGCAGAATACAAATGCAGGATCATGTTTGGGAACTGGGTTGAGCTCCATTTCAGAGAAGAAATCTGGAAAGGCAGGTAAAGCATTCAGAAGATTGCTTTTGTACAATCTCATTAATCCATCTCAAGATTAATTGAAGAAAAGCGGACAAGGTCTGATCCCCAAGACAAAAAGCATTTTAATTATAGTGGCCAATGAAACTTTGAGACCCAATTCCTGCGCCACTCTGTCGGAAATAACATAGATTGCTCTGAAAGTGCCTTGAAGCATAGCAAATTCTTTTTAATTGATGGAAGCTAATGATTTCCTCTCTGAGTTTTTCTCCTTGCTATTCAAGTCAGGGACTCAAAACCACGGGCTTTCTGAGCAAGGAATAACTGATGTGTCAGCCATCAAAGGAGCTTCCTAGCCGGGCAAAATCTATAGGACTAAATGCATAATGGATGGCCGTGTATGGAACATTGTTTGGAAGAGTCTACCTATCTAGGAAAAAAAAATCAGGATGGGCAAGAATGATTGAGCATCCTGATTTGGGAGTGCAGGTTGGATAATCCCCTCGTCTCAGCAGCCTCCTTCCAAGCATTCCCACAATATGTTCACAAAATGATAAATGTGTCTATCGGGCCAAAAAAGTTAGGCTTCTTCCCCTTCATTGATTTATGACCCTTGGGCTTCTCAAAAGGTTTTTTTTTTAAATCAAAGTGTTATGTGGGCATGAATAATATTTAAAGAATGTTTATCACCCTTGGAAATGCCTGATCTTCATGGTTACCATCAGTAAAGAGCCTTATATTTTTTAAACAAATGTAGTACATGAAATGGGGAGGGGGAAAACATTGACAAGCCAATTTTATTCTGGTATCTAGGGAAGGGTGTGTATTCTGTTAGTCCTGACATATTTAGTATGACATATAGATAATCTCCACATGCTTTCCTAGTTTACGATTTCCTTTAACAGAGGAAGTTTTTTTTTACTTTTTCACTTTCATGAACATTAAATCCCCTTGCAGGACTTTTGTGCAATACAGATCTTCCTATCCCCCAGAATGACCTTTGATTCCTATCCTAACCCTTGGGAGCCTTCTCCAAAGTCATACTGGGAAGAGTGCTTGCTTCGTGCTTTTCAAATCGAACATTTTGGCAAGCACCGAAACAGTACATACTTTCAAAATGAGTTTGAGTTTGAGTTTGGCATGTTGTGCCCAGTGGATGGTGAACAGCTGGATGACATGAAAAAAAATGGAGGGGTGGGATACCCTTCTCCAACCAGGTGCCCTGCAGATGTGTTGAAGCCAGAACTCAGAGAATTTCTAGTCACCATAAGAAGCAGTTTGAAAACATCTGGAGGGCATCAGATGGAGAAGACTATTCAAGACACCTGAAGAGCAAGTGGTAAAGAGTTTCAGAGAATCTGTGGTCCAGTGTTTGCCTATACATTCTATAAAAGATTTGTGAAGGATGATCCTACATAAAGCATAAAAATAAAATCAATTTGTCATTAGCTATTCTGCATGTATGAATTAGAGACCTAGCAAAAAGTCTGGACAGGACAGTACCCTAAGCTGTTTCATCCATCTGTAACATTCCTCCCATTGATTTGGGCTGTGTGTTACCTTCCTTTTTTGTTTAGTATCAGACATGTGCTTGCCCCCGCCCCCGCCCCCCGTTGCTCAAAGATGCCGTACCCCGTGTCCAAGTAGGTGCACTGCAGACAGCAACAACTTTCCTTCATTGTATTAACTCTTGATTGTTTTTCCCCATTCCTTTCTCTGATGACAGAATTCTGATGCTGTTGTGAAGGTGGATGTGGTAAGTGACAGCTGTGCTTCTATGTGTCCTACTAAAATATCTTCTCTGGCATCTGGAAACAATTTATACATTATCTTCTTAAATTTAGGAAGTACCAGTAAGCTAAAATTGCACTCTTCTTGGGAGACGTACCATATATTGGAGCCGTGGTGGTGTAGGGGTTTAATGCCGTGGTGGTGTAGGGGTTTAATGCCTCTTAAAGTAATACCAGCTGCCTGCAATTAGTGCAGGTTCGACTCCCAC
>JANHFR010007934.1:178483-188658 GCA_032468015.1 Mimophis mahfalensis | reverse complement strand
TTGGCACCGTTTCAGTGAGGCCTCACTCATCAAAACGGCACCAAGACACCCTCAACCTTAAATGGGAAAAGGCCCAAATACACCAAGACTTGCATACCTGTACCTGTGAAAATCTACAAAAACATCTATGTGCATCTATACACACACACGTGCGCCTTGAGGTGAATTGTATGATACATGTAAAGGGTGATTTTCTTCCTTCCCACTGACTGTGTTCTTGTCTTCTGCCTTTCTGCATGCTTTGGGAAATCAAAGCCGTAGCGTGGGTGCTCTGCTTTTTGTGAACCACGATTCTCCGTCAAGAGGCTTAGCAAGGAGACTGTGCGGATGGGAGCATTGATCAAGGATGGCTTGCTTCTCAATTGCATGCTTTGGAGGATGGGAAGAGCATTTTGGACAATCATTTGGGGACATGTCAGGCAAAGCCTCTTTTTTGAGCAGAAATAATCTCACCCCGATGGAATGAGCAACCTCACAGAGGACATGGTCTGTTTTCATCTGTTATCAAGCAGAATCATTCAAGTGCTCAGCATGAAACTCCTGGGGAAATCTATGAAATAATTTTGGTATAATAGCAGAATTTCCTGATATTTGACTGTTGTTTCGGGAAAAAAACCCGATCATAACACTGGTAATAAAAGCCATATTTCAAGGCTAAAGCTGAAAAATGACTATTTTTAGCTTCCAAGAATTTATCTGGCGGTTCAGAGGGCTGTTTGTATCGGAAAGCAAAGTTGTTTCATGATTAAAATATGAACACTTCTTCTGGTATCCCCAAATGAATGTTATTCCTTGAATTCCAATGGGAAATGTTCTTGACATGTGCCATGACAGGCAACTCAAAAGAAAGAAAAATTACAGAAAATACTTCCTTTCTATCTCCATTCTCTGCTTAACAGAACAATTTCAAATCCTGTAGAATATGTATGGATTCTACTTAAGATATAAAAATCCACTTTAACATTAAACAATGCAGTCATGCTGTGAAGTAACAATTTTACTGCTTTCATTCAGAGGAATCCAAAGGGCACTCTGGGTCACTTGGACTAAAGTGCATGGACTGCTGCATTTTGAGGTCTTTGCCATGACTTTTTGTCACTTACAACACGGAGTCACACTCAGGGAGAAGACTTTTTAATCCAGTATTCTTCAGTCTATTTCATCTCTGTGGGATAGGTCAAATCAGGAAACAGACACTTTGGAGGTTACAGGAATGTTACTCTATTGTTGTAGGGTATAACAACAGAATCTTAAAATCTTTTGAATTTCTTTCTTACACTTTCCATTTAATCATGATTATGATTTATTTTCCTCTCTGTGGCTCATCTGTTCTTTCATTAAAGTTATATCTATATTCCATTGGTTTTTTTTTAAAAAAGTATTCTGTTTGCATTAGTCATTGCCCATTATCCTGCTGGCTGTGAATGATGGGACTTACATGTCCAATCCATAGAGAAGGTCCTAAATTGGAGCTAGATTCACTCCACATCCTCATGGTCTTCTCCGTCTCCCTGCAAACAAAGCTCTCCATCTTCCCAAACTATAATTTGCCATCCCTCTTCACTGTTCATTCAGTTGGCCCAGAATGAACTCAGTCATTCAATGATATGGCTGGGGTTTATTTTCCAATCTCATCCTTTCTTCTGATCAACTTCCTTGTTTTTGTCCATGCAGGTGGTTGAAGGGCCAGCAAGAAGACAAACAAGATACTGATGTCCACTATCACTCCCTGACAGGAGAGGGCAATTTCAACTGGCGCTACATCTTTCCTTTCGACTACCTTGCAGCTGAAGAAAAAATCGTTATTTCTAAGAAAGAGTCCATGTTCTCCTGGGATGAAACTGAATACAAGATTCCAGCCCGACTCACGTTACAAGTGTGGGATGCTGATCATTTTTCTGCTGATGACTTCCTTGGTATGTCAGAGGCCTGGATTGCTGATCAGATTTCACTTCTGGAAGGCAGATGTTCCTGGATCAGAAATACAACTGAAACTGAAGATGGGCTGGCATAGGGGATGATGGATAACCCTCTCAGGAATAAGTAATAAGCAGAGTTTAATACTGTGGGGATGTCCTCAGTTGTTTGTTTTATCAAACTGCACCAATTTTAATGAAGATGACATGTATTAATCTGAGACTCATTAATTTTAGTATTTTGGAAAGTTCCTTTAAAAATAGAAGCGGGCCTTACAAACGTCATGTTCCTTTTTAACTTAAAAGCTGAGCCAAAGAAACATAGAATATAATAATATTTTGATTTATCTCTGGTAGTCCTTGTCTCACAGCTAAGGAAACCTTCAACATTCTTCCCTTCTCTTTATATTCCCATAGGAGGCATTGAGCTTGACTTGAACCGCTTTCCGCGTGGTGCTAAGACAGCCAAGCAGTGCAGCATGGAGCTGGGAACTGGCGAAATAGAGGTGCCCCTGATCTCTATCTTCAAGCAGAAGAGAGTGAAGGGCTGGTGGCCCTTTTTGGCTCGAAATGAAAACGATGAAATGGAGATGACGGTAATGTTGATGCTGGAGAGCTGCCATTGTTGTTTAAAGATGAGAGAGAGATGATAAAACCTAGAACCCAGACAATTGGAAAAAAGATTATTCTAGACTTTAGAGTGAAGGGGAAAGTCCCTAAACAGGCCCAGAAAGATGGTAGGAAATTATGAAATAAGCAATAGCTCACAAGTAAGGACAAGTCACATAGAATAGCATTCCTATGGAGCATTCCTTGGATTGTGTGGCTTTATAATAATAGCTCAGTGCTTCCTTCCAATTCTCCATGTTGATGGGTGGATGTTAGGGATGAATATGGTAGAGAGATGAGCTTGCTGGAGACATGAATACTCTTATTACCAAAGCAACAAAAGGTAAAAATACCACAATAAGCAGATAGCATTTGTGAGCGGCTGAGGAGGTACATAATAAGACTAGCGAGATTTGATGTCAGTGCTACTAGGTAGACCAGGCCAAGACATAATCTCTACAGGAAGGATAAAACTAATTTTATTGAGATGGGCTATATTAACAGATTTTTACTACTGTTGTTGTGCTGTACCTCCTCCCCTTTCCCCTTTCTGTAGTTATATTTCTGTGGATTAGGAAGGTGTCTAACCACTTATGAATGCTGTCATAAGAGCCATGGTGGCGTAGGGTTAAATGTAGTACTGCAGGCTACTTACCGTATGCTGACTGCCATCCGCCAGCAGTTCAGCAGTTCAAGTCTCCCCAACTCAAAGTTGATTCAGCCTTCCATCCTTCTGAGACTGGTAAAATGAGGACCCAGATTGCTGGGGGCAACATGCTGACACATGCTATTGCTATCCTTTGCTTGTGGATTTAAGAGATGTTTACCCTTTATTGCTTTAGTAATAGAACTAGGATATTTTAACAATGTGAGGTTGGCCCCAACCCTCCTATCTTTTCATAAGGGCCTAAAGACATGACTTTGCCAGTCAGCTTGGGGCCCCAGTAGGGGAACAGCACAATGGAGGTGGTTGATTAATAACAGATCTTCCCCCTGCTCCACCCCCGTCCTCCGGCTTGTGTCTTTGATTTTAATGTTTGATTTTATAAATAAATAATAAATATTTCCACCAAGATCATTTCCATACTTTCTACAAATGTCTACACAATATCCTTTTTATCACACAAACAAACAAATTTATTTATTTAATTAATTAATTGATTGATTGATTAATTAATTAATTAATTAATTAATTAAATTTATATACCGCCCTTCTCCCGTACCTTTATCTTATCTAAAAGCGTAGCCTTGTTCATTCTGAAGGTAACCCGCTCTGTGATCTTTTGACCCCCCTGCAGGGTAAAGTGGAAGCTGAGCTTCATTTATTGACAGCTGAGGAAGCTGAGAAATGTCCAGCTGGATTGGCTCGCAATGAGCCAGACCCATTGGAAAAACCCAAGTGAGTGCATGGGAAAGGATGATGGGAGCAGGGATATCCAAGCAAGATGGATACCCTGTATCCTGTGGAGATACTGAATTGGGAGGCCATGGGATGGTTTATAAACACACGGTGCTACGGCAGCAAGCAAAATTAGACTGCCTCTATTGTCATCACCTGTCCTTCCCCATGACTCCATTTAATTTTCCTGTCTTTCCCTTACTTACATGTTTTTGGCCTCTCTCTTCTCCTTGCCCCACCCTGCCCTAGCCGCCCAGATACCAGCTTCATCTGGTTCCTGAACCCTCTCAAGTCTATCCGCTACTTTATCTGGCATACCTATCGTTGGCTTCTGCTGAAAATCCTTCTCCTCGTTCTCTTTCTCCTTATGGTTGGCCTCTTCCTTTACTCTATGCCTGGCTATCTGGTCAAGAAACTTCTCGGGGCCTGAGTAGGCTCTCTTCTTTGCCCAGGGTATTTCTGTTTTTCCACCTATTCATGCTTACGGTATCATTTTATGGCACAATAAGTCCATTGTAAAACTAGGCCGGCTAAAGTGAGAAGGACGGTAGATAGCTTGCAAACTATAATGGCTGCCATTCCCCAAGGTAGAATGCATGTTCTTCTATCCAAACGCGTGATGGTTTGCTGATGTTATTGAGCGGTTTGGACATGTTCAGAGATAGTTTTCCTGATTATTGTATCAGATTGTTGCAGAATGGAATCAGGCTTGAAAACAAGCCATGGAACTGAATTCCAGTCCTAAACATCCAAGAAAATAAAATTCTTGGTGAGGAGAAAAGGAAATTCAGAAAACCTCTAGCTCACAAAAAATCCACCCAAAACTTGAAGAGTAGCCCACTACACTCTTCCAAATGGCTAAGCCTTGTGTTATGAAAATTGCATCCCAACATCCTGTCAAGGAATTATGGATGACAAGCTGCTTTATTAGGGCTTCTGGAGCAAGATTGCAAAAGATGAACATTTTCTGTTAGCTTGGCATTAATGAATAGTGGCCACCAGGGTCTGGATAGGTTTCTAACCCTTGTTCCATACCTTTACTGATGCAAAAGGATTTGTCAAGTATCTGGTGGGTGATGAACAAGGCTTGTTGTGTTTGATTTAGCCTCCCATGAAAAATTTTCTTGTGCCATCAGGCCAACAATAGGATAAATGAGAAGGTGCCAATCTTGCTTATTTTGGTAGCTTTGACATATTTAAAGAAGCAATTTGCTATTGAACAGTGGGTGTTCCTGGGATGGTAAGTTGTAGACAAAAGTTGAATGAATCATCTCAAAGGACAGTTATCTCCATTAAACGTAGACATTTTCTTTTTCCATTTCAGTCGTCCAGACACATCCTTCATCTGGTTCCTGAACCCACTCAAGTCTATCAGATACCTCATTTGTACCCGCTACAAATGGCTCATTATCAAGATTGTCCTGGCTCTTCTACTTCTCATCATGGTGGCCCTTTTCCTTTACTCCATGCCTGGTTATATGGTCAAGAAGCTTCTGGGAGCATGAGACAGCTGCCCTATCTGACCTGATTGTCAGAAACAACCTTTCATTTCTGTTTGGTAGCCTCCTTGTGTATTTTTGGACCTTTTTCTTTTTTGGATTTTGAAAGCAGGAATCAGATCCAGAATTGTGAATTGTTTCTTTATGACTTGAAAAAAGGAGAGTGTCCCTCCCTCCCAAGGTTCACTGTAAGTTCTCTGTTAAGCAGTTTCCTTCAGTCTTTTCAAAAACGTAATGCCTCCCCTCCCACATTTATTATTTGTTGCCTCAATTTCCATGTCCTCCAGGAATGAATTAATCTTAAGTGGAATTACCGTGACAACCAGGATTCTATTTTGTGTGGATTGCATTTATCCCACCTCTCCCTTTTCTCTTGTTTCCTTCCTTTGCTACTATCACAATGTGTGTCTCCTCCAAAAGCTCAAATTTCAAAGGATTCCTGTTCATATTATATTTGGAGTGATCAGCTACTTAAGAAATCTTGGCATATTTTCTTGGAATCTGATGCTGCAGTTTCCCCTTGCTAGGAAAAGAGATTGCCCCCAGCTTCCCTGACCGTGTGACAGTTTAATGCAATGGGAAGTGGAAAAGCTTCCCCTTCCAGTGTTTTGCATGAAAACAGCTAGCAGCTTCTTAGCTTCAGACAATGAAAGAAGATGAGCATTTTGTTTGGTCGCAGTGTGTAATGTAAGGGGCAAGAGTGTGAACTGCAATGGCCCCAAGCTATGTGTTCAGTTCATAGGCAAATTATTATTTTCCACACTTTAGTTCCTTCTTTACAATTTGTTGTGAGCTGCATGTTATATCAAAATAAGCTAAAATTGACACACTTCAAAACCTAATCATTAAATAAAACGAGCAGGCAGTTCTTGTTTCATCTTGAAACATTCAATGCTTTCAAAACATCCTGAAATCATTACAGAATTGTTGTTTGGATATGCACCTGTGTACACAATTATACTCCATTAATGCAACCGGGAAATAAAAGAATTCTCATTTTTTAAGATGACCACTATAATGGGATTGGTTGTGATCCCTTAGAAAGGGTTTTTTGATATTTTCCAGTTGGAGCAACTGGCAAATCAAGCTTTGAAGAAGAACATTGTGGAAAGGCAATGTTTCATAGAGGGCCAAGAACTTCTTTTGAACTTCTAATTATCAGGTATAAAGCTAGTAAACAGCTAGCTGCTTTTTATGGTATGTGATTTAGCAGGAAGTAGAATCAGTTGCTGAGACGTCCAGTTGCTGAGTCTAGAACAGAGATGTCAAACTCGCGGCCCATGGGCCGGTTGCGTCATGTGCCAGCCCCTCCCCCACCCGCCATGATGACACGAGTCTGACACCCCTGGTCTAGAATAAGGAGTGTGGTCGGGTTGGGGAACACATTTTTTATCCTATTTTAATGGAAGATTATATCATTTTGAAGTATGGGTCTGCTGGTGTAGCCCTCTGCACAGGATGAGGGCAGGAAGGATGGAGTGAAGTGTTCAGCTTGGCCTGTTAAACTCAGATTATGCTGTGGGAATGTAAGCAATGTCAATGTAAAGGACAACTAACATGCCATTTAAAAAACTGGGTATCTCTTCAAAGCCCATATATATTTAGTTCAATCTATCCTCCCACACACACATTCAGTCCTCTCCTAGAGAGAGGACCATTTGAGAGCTTCTTTCTTAATTCAAAAGTCCAGTGCTCATAAGCATCATCACTTTAACGTAAACACATTAAGATGCTGTTCATCTTATTCTCATTCTACCTGTTCCTTAACCTACTGTCCCTGCTAGAATTGGTATCAGTTCCTAATCATTATGGCACCAAAATGCTGAATTGTGTGCTGTGAGTGATGGTATAAATTCTGACACTTTGTCCTTGCATCATGACTGGAAGGTGCAGGATGTGATGTCACAACACGTTTTATCACATGCTATCTTTCTCCCCTGCCTGCCGGTCTTCTGGTACCTAGGAGACATCATGTGTTACGTTAAGTGTGGATGTAGACTTTAGATCACTAACACATTTTCTTGCAAGCCAGTTGCAGAAGCATGCCAGGAAGGAGTGGAGACAGCTACAACTCTTTCTAGTTTCTATTGATGATAATTGTTTCTGTTAGACTTATATTACAAGTCAGATACCTCTCCCAAACATGTGCTCGATAAGCAAGTCTACCATGCTTTAGTATCATAAGGCAACGGTCCCCAACCTTTTTGGCACTATGGACTTGTTTTGTGGGAGACAATTTTTCCACAGACTGGAAGGAGAGGGATGCTTTTGGCTTCACTCACAGCTCACCTCCAGCTTTGTGGCCTGGTTCCTAACAGGACACAGACCGGTACTCGTCCATGGCCTGAAGGTCTGGGACCCCTGCCATAAGGGACCTGCAATAGCTAATATAAGCAAAAAATCTGCCTTGTTAAGAGGCAAAGATCGCATACAAGTTGGAAGGAGATGTGATGTCCTCAGCTTTAATTGATCAGATTTCTAGGGGGGGGAAAAACATAGCACAATTGCACTGCCTTTTTGCTGTGCTTTTTCACAGCGTAGCACAAAGTGAAGTTTCTGTATTTCATGCTTATTATTTTCTGGGTTGTGTGAAAACTATCGCTTTTATTTCCTTAGAGTTGTAGGGTGGGGTCTGATATTGGTAGGGGTATTTTTTTTCCTGTGAATTGTTAATACAGTAACTCTGGATCAAGAGAAAATCTGTACATTCTTTAATAAAAATGGAACACTGAAAGCAACAGACTCCTGTGTGTAATAACTGGGTAGGGAAGAAGCTGGGGAAAGCCGCCATATTCATCACGATAGAAAACTATATCTACACTCTGCATCAGAAAAGCAGTTCTAAATTAAGGAACCCGCTCTTCCTTTACACTACCTTGTGATCCTGGTCATGATGTCCTCAAAATGTACAACCAAGCTTCTAAAGATGGCAGACCCTCTTTAGGAGAACAATAGCACTCTCACTTCTTTATGTGAACTAGAATGTTCTGGACATGCTCAGTTGGGTTTCTTTCCAAGAATATCTTTGCCTTGCAAGCACATTCCGTGCTCTCTTACAATATGATTTCCAGACTCTTGGTCTTCCTCTTAGCGTTTTACTAATCTTTCTTGAAATCTGCCACATATCTGCACATTGCTGTTATTTATTGGCTGTAAAGCACTGGATTATGACAACACTTTCCACACACTAATGATCATGGTGGAACGAAGCATCTCAAACTACATAGCTTAATGCAAGTCTCAGTCCTACAGCACAGTATGTCTTTGTGACTTTTTTTTCCCATCAAAGCCTCTATTCAAGTTCATATTCAGTGGTTCTTTGGGATTATATTTCAAGTATTTCAGAAGGATAAGAGCTGCAATCTTCAGAGGTTCGTGATACCATCCAATTACAAGCACTCCAGCCCAGCCTCATCACATGTCTTCTTCGGTAACAAGGATGAATCAGAAGAAATAGTGTTGTGATTAAATTTTTATTTAATTAACATTAACATTTCTTTTGAAATGTTTTTTTTCCAAAAAAATATGTGTTTAGAGTCAAAAAGACATTTTGTTTACATAGTCTTAAAATTTTATGAAGGATAAAGTTTACCTCTTTTCTGAAATATGTCAATATGGGCTTCATCAAATCACATTGAATTGTGGTTTGGACATGTATCAGAATATTTGCAAAGCAGATTTCATGTGCCTTAGTTTTAGTTTTAACTTAGTTTTAGTTACTCTCTATATACATCAGTGCTGACACCATGCTAAGGACACAGCTGTGTGTCTTAGTTTAACTCAGGGACAACTACCCTGTGTGTTTTCAAACAAGCACCTCAACACACCTGACGGGCTTACATGCTGAAATTGTTTATGCCCACTTTTGCCTCTTGGGGACTTAAGTGGGGTTTACCTGTCTAGTTGTAGTGCTCTAGGGAAATAATGAGAATATTGGGGAAATAACCAACCCACACGTCTTGCACCGAAGATTATCATGGGTTATTCATCTGCAGATGCAGTAGGTGGGTAGGTGGGATGAGCAACGCAGCATTTGCCTGCAACAAACAGAAGCAAAGAGATTAAGGCTCCCTTGTATCCAGCTCAATTTCAAATTGCTTAAAAGCACCCCATCTCAAGGTACATGTTTTATTAAGAATTAGCACTTGTTCCCAAAATCTACAGATTAGCTTAAATAAATTCTGTTCAGAATGATTTCTAGAGTCTATGGCTGTCTCTCTCTTTTCTCTCTTTTTTTAAACTAAAGCCTATAAAAGTGTAAGAGTCTATATGAAATAAGTCAAAAAAAAGGTGCCTGGAGGCGGTTCGGGTCTGGATGGGGAAGAACAGGCTTCGATTGAATCCCGCCAAGACCGAGTGGCTGTGCGTACCAGCATCCCGAGATATCCAGTTGTTTCCATCGTTATCCATTGGGGATGAGGTGTTACCCCCTGTGGACAGGGCTCGCAATTTGGGGGTCCTCCTGGATGCACGACTCTCTCTTGAAGATCATGTGGGGACTGTGGCCAGGGGGGGCTTCGCCCAGGTTCGCCTGGTGCGCCAATTGCGACCCTATCTAGACCGGGACGCCCTACGCACGGTCACTCATGCACTTGTGACCTCCCGACTCGACTACTGCAACGCACTCTACATGGGGCTGCCCAGGGGCCTCATCCGGAGACTCCAACTGGTGCAGAATGCGGCCGCGCGAGTTGTCTTGGGAGCTCCCCGATACTCCCATGTAACACCTCTTCTCCGCGAACTGCATTGGCT
>JANHFR010007933.1:31091-46585 GCA_032468015.1 Mimophis mahfalensis | reverse complement strand
ACCCTGGTAAACAACTAACCAACCAACCAACCAACCAAACAAACAAACAAACAAACAAACAAACAATAAATTGGTCTCACTCATGTGCTGAAAAACAGCCTTTCTGTAGAGCGGTTAATGGCATAGCCTATAACTTGCAACAGTTTCCTTGACTTGCAACAGTTCACTTAGTGACCATTCAAAGTTACAACAGCACTCAAAAAGTGACTTATGACAATTTTTTACACTTACAACTATGGCAGCATCCTCAGGGTTCAGATGCATTCAGATGCTTGACAACTGGCTCACATTTATGATGATTGCAGTGTCCTAGAGTCATGTAATCCCCTTTGGCATCCTTGTGACAAGCAAAGTCAGTGGAGAAACCAGATTCACTTAATAATCATGTGACTAATTTAACAACTGCAGTGGTTCACTTAACAAATATGGCAAGAAAAGTCATAAAATGGGGCAAAACTCACTCAACAAATTTCTCAATTAGCAACATAAATTTTGGGTTCAATTGTGGTCATACATTGAGGACTACTTATATACATAAATTAAAAAAAACAAATTAAACATAATACACAGCTAAGGAAAAACCACACAACACGAAGCTTGATAATCCTCCGATTGTACATTTTTCTAAAATGTCCTAAATTAATGAAAACCACATATACTTTTAGAAGTCAAAAATAAACACTCAATAACCCTCTGTTGTCTTTTGACTTAAAAATTTAACGCTGAGAGGTATCTACTGAATTTTAATCTTATTCTCCTGATGATTACATTCAGGTTATGTTTGCTTGTCCAAGACAAACCACCAAAGAATTTGTCAAAGCCTCTGTGGCTCTGATATTAATTAAAGATTTTTATTTTTGTCAGCTTTGTGGATTTAGGATTTTGGAATTTACCACATTGCTCCTAGGAGCATAGTTTGAAAGTTAATGTTGTTTATCTTTCTCTTCTGCTACATGACCTGGTGTTGTATATTCACAGGACTTTCCTTACAACTGAGATAAGTTAAAATTTCCCTTTCAGTCTTTGTCCTCTTCCCACGCCAACATAATATAAAGTCTGGTTTGGTTACAGATTTGAGGAGACTCCAAACCAAATCCTCCTTGTGAGCCCCTTCCTCAGTGAATAGGCCCATAAGTTGTGCAGTGGTACACACATGCAGCAGTAGCCATGAATAATTTACCTCCATTTCTGATTCTCAAAATGCATTAAAAACAAAATAATTTGAAAATAGCCGATTCTATTAGAAAAATCACCTCCCTTATGAGAAAATCAGAGTGTGGAGGAGACAATTGTTTTCATATGAGAAATCGTTTTCAAAAGGTTAGTTTATATGAGAGACACAAATTATTTCCATTCTTGTTGTTAGTCTCTCTCATATTTAAATATAAGTAAAACAGTTTCAGATTAGACTGCAAATGTGATGTAGTGGTTAAAGCATTGGACTAAAAGTAGAACTTGGTTTCTAGTCCACTGTCAACCATGGAAGCTCAGTGGGAGATTTAAAGGTGGAGTCTCACTCAGCCCAACTCATCACACAGGACAGGGAAAAAAAGGAGGAGTGGGTGCTAGATATACCAGCTTGTTCAGTTATTTAAGGTGATGGATCTTTAAAATGTTATTGAAGAAAAGAAGAAGCTGGGAAGCAGATGTTTGTAAAAATAAAATGTAGTTTATTAAAGAAAAATAAACACAAAGATTAAAGTGGCTAATTGTGGTTCTTTTGTAGGTGGGATTGAACATGCAGTTTGCATGTCTGATCCCCATAAGAGCATGGTCCAAAAAGGAAATGGAGGACTGTGCAGGGTATTTATATGGGGCGGGAGACCCCTCCTCAACCAATGGGTGGGATGGGACTCCATGCCTCCACCTGGTGGTCAGGTGAGGGTACTGCCATGACTGGCACACATTTATCCAACGCAGCTTGAGTTCCCAAATTAAAGGAAGTACAGTATATAGAGCAAATAGTCAAATTAAATGTTTAATCTAGGCACTTTGTCTGTGGCTTACAAATAAACCTCAATTTCAAGAAATCAATGATTGGTCCCTAGATTTTCCTGCCAGGCTTTGCGATGGCAAAATGGTAGATTCTTTGGCAAATATCCATAAAGGTTCTTGATGAGAAATTAAGATCCAGGAAGCAGTCCAGCCTATTGGATGCACTGGCTTCCCTTAGAAGCCACAATGGTACCACATGTGTCATGGAGTCATTTTTTAAAATGATGTCATTATCTGCATGATATCATTGGATGTCCACCTTATAGACACTTGTGGTTGGGTGTTGATTGTTGAAACACTTTTACACTGTTTCCATTTCATACGTATTATGTGAAATACTTTCTACCCCTTTAGGCATTCATTAACAACCAGGATACAAATTGCTTACCAAAGGACTAATTCAGCTATTGGAAACCAATTGTGAAAAGAAAATGGAATGCCACGTTCAAGGGAAAAGCAGAATTTAAACCTGAATACAGCCTCATTGATCAATCACCCAACTTAGGATGCTTTGAAATATTTGTTCTTTCCTCCTGAACTTAGTTTTACCATCATTAACTGCTCCAGGAAGAATAGCCACTATAGCAGTAAATATACTGAGTGCTTTGACTACCCAACTCTGCTCCATTATTATCATCATTCCAACCTGCAGAGCTATGTATCTCTCTTTATCTTCATTAATTGCTGCAGGGGGAAAAAAGAATATCTACCAACTACTACAGCAGTCAGTATACTGGATGCTTAGAAACAGTAATGGGCTAACTTTTCCCTTAGAGTTGGAGTAGGTATTTTTCAGATTACTTTTAACCAACCTCTTTATTTAAACACTCTACTTTATTCACTAGCGAAGTGATTACTGTAGACAAGAATCCAAATCTTAATCACTGCTTATGGCAAGAAAGCAACTTTATGCTTCTCTAGCCTTGGTGGATTAAAGACAACTAAAATCAAAACTGAAAATACAGCAAAGGAAAACTAAGGGGTGGCCAAAGTTTGTTTTAAAACAACTCATTTTCCATCAGGTTTTGGATGTAGATTTGGCACTGAACCAGTCTTATTCTGCCTGAGGATGACCTCTGCCAGAGGATGACCTCTGCCAGAAGAGATGGGGGACCTGCAACTTTTTAAATTTTCCTTGAGCTATCAGTGACCTTTAGTATCATCTTGCTGTTTTGTGGCAATTTTTCTGAATCTCCTTCTGGGATGACTGAAGCTAGCAAACTTGGGGTTTGCTACTTTGTCTTCTGGCATTTTCACTTTTCATATTATTTCTCATTTCACCCCCAATTCTTTCAATTAATAGACAGGTACAATCATGTGGGAGATTGCAATGTGATGTCACTAAGTCCCCTCATATAGTGCAACTTCATTTTTCCTTCTTTTTAAAACCAGCTGTTAAGAATATGCTGAAATGGGGACTGGAACAAAGTATTAGACAAAGAGACAGCCTGATCCAGTGAGAAAGTAATGTTGGGCTTGTAGATTGTTGTAAACTATAACATAGTTTGCTTGTTTGTGGCTTGACAAATTGTATTCAAACAAGCATGCTTTCTTCAATTAATTGTGGTTAAGCAAAGCATGGCATACAACTAGCTTATAGTTAGAGGCTGTTTCCTTGGTCTGGATAAACTGGATTTAACTACTAATTCAAGTATCCATTATACTAGGTTATGTATGCTGTTGAACCCATTACTGTCATTAGTGGCTGAAGTGATAGAAGTGGCAGGAAACATTTTTTTTTAGTAGTGCGAGCCTGCCACAATTCTGTTTCTGCTTGCCAGCAGAAGCAATCAGTCTGACTTCCTCTTTTACTGCTACTACCATGTGGATAATTAATTTGTAACTTGAAATTGCTATTCTGTTACTCTTTTATTTGCCTTGGTTCAATGGGACCAGGACTTTAAGATGTAGATTAGGTCACAAAATACTTTGACTCTCCTCTTTGCCCTGTGGTTCTGCTCCAAAATAACATGGCTCATTAGACATCCCCTTACCAATTCCTATTTCTTCTCCACCGCGCACCCTCCCATTCTTACACTGGCTGGGCCTTCAGGAATATTATAACTTTAAATTGCCGATGCTAAACTTCTGGATTGCATATTCATTTTTATTTATTAAACTTACATTTATATCTAAGAAGACAGGTGACATGGAAGTGGGGATCTTCTCTATACCCCACCAGCCATCCCAAGCATAGGTTGCCATTCTCAGGACCCCAGGCCAGTTACAGTGTCAGGTTTTAAGGCTGCTCAAAATAACAGGAGCATGAAAGCCAACCTCACTTCAAGCAGGTGAATATTCTAAAGGGCAGTGACCACAGGGGAAAAAAAAGGCTCTTCCCCTGGACTCCACAGCCAAAATTCTTCATTCGATGGGATCCAGAGTAAGCATCTTTCCCTGAAGTGAGTGGGATAGGCGAGAATCATTGGGTGAGATGGCTCCTCAGGAATTTAATAGAAATACCCAGTTTTTAAAAATAATTTGATTTTAATTTCTGCATGGTAAGAAATTAATTTGCATGGATGGCAAATATATTTTACAAATAAATAAAAATAAAAATGCTTGGCTAATTTGTGAAATCAAGGTTGGTTACTTTTTTTCTCATGTTAAATTCACTACTGCATATTTTAGTTCTTTCCTCCATCTAACTCTGACCCAATTGTTCTCTCTTGATTTATGTTTGGTGCCTAACCTCTTGAAGTTTTAAAAAATCTTAAAATGTCCACCCCACCCTGCACAAGAGCTCCATTGATCCAGAGGAGCCTTCATTGCCCTTTATACTATGGCTGTACTTGTATCTTATAATGATTATTATGCTTCTTTCTTGCTAATTGTATTATATCATAGTTCCTGCCCTCTGGAACAGGATTCTCCCTGAGGTACTTAGAGTCCTGACCCTATTATGTTTTTTAGAAAATTTTAAAACTTGATTTTTCCAACAGGTCTTAAACCAGGATGTTTTGTGAATCTGCAAGAGCAATGTGGTATTTTAATCCTCTTTGTATTTTTCTGGTAAATTGGTTTTGTTATTGATTTTTTTATTACTTGATTTTAAAGTTTTGTACATCACCTCGTGTTGCTTGCAATTTTGTAGATAATTTTAAAAAGCACAAATAATAATACTTTTAAATAATGTTATTGCTTTTCTTCACGTTGTGCTTGACTATAAGAACACACAATATAAACTGCTAAAAATAATTATCATTACAAGATACTCCATATTTTGGTAATGAAATTAGATTCAAAGTTAGACTAGTAACATTGTTGCTTTCCCTAGGGAACAGTCCCTCCCCCAAAGCTGGATGACCCCAACCCCACTGGCCTTCCAGAAAGCCATAAAACCAAGCTTTTCCTTCAGGCATTTTGGTGGGTTGTTAGCACAACCAGATATACTGTATGCACATTTGAGCTTGAGAGTTGTCTGTGAAATTGTGCTAATTATGTTGGCTTTTAATTATATTTAATTGTTTTATATTGGTTTTGTATTGTTAGGCATCCTGAGTTATTTATTTAGATGATATATGGAGAGACATAAACATTTTCTAAACAAACAAGCCCATATTTAAATTATAACATTAAGAGTCCTATTAGACTGGAAAACTTTTAGATGTGGAAAAATAGAGAAAAAGCAACCCCTCACTTACTTTGTTATTCACTTTTTTGGAATCTAGGATATATCAAGCAGCCAATTTCTTTCTTTTACAACTTTTTAAAGAAGTGATTCTATCTTCTCTCAGATTTCTTTTTCCAGTTTCTATATCCCCAATTACCCTCTTGAGCTCACTGGTCTAAGTTGTACTTTTTACAAAAATCACAATTAACCTTTCTAAATTGCAGTTTTAGTGCAACAAAACCATAAAGGAGGCTTTACTAATCAGTATTCTAATATCCAGAAATCCAGTGCAGTATGTAGTATCTAAGGCTGCAAGAGTTATTGCTGGGACGTTCAGGCTTAAACATATAAGAACATTCTGTTCATTTCCATATCAATGTAAAACACTACCCTAGAGAGACGTTCAGATCTTGAGACTTCAGTATCAAATAGAAAGCCTCCTTCCATTTATTGTAGACTTTCAATTGTTCTCTGAAGTCTGAGGGATGGTTTTTACCTCTCTCACTATGAAGCCTTAAGGGCTGTTATTATAGTGGCTGTTTCAAGGCCTACAACACTCTGCTCAGGGAAATATTTATTTATTTGTATGATTTATAGAATGCTCAATCCCCAAAGACTCTAAACAGCTGACAAAGAGATACAAGAGAAAATTAAAAGAAAAAAACAAACCACAGCATATTCCCCAAATGCTAAGAATAGCTATTGACATTCTGAGGGAAATATTCCTACCAGAATCAATCAACTGGTGCCTTGTCATACAGCCACCAAAGCTCTCCAGAACAGTTTCCAGATCTTGCAAGCTTTCTTGGATATCTGCTGACTTGATGCTGACTTGATCTCAGAAGGAGTTCTGCACCAAGGGAGTTACATAAAAGGTCACTTTGTGGTCTCTGGTTATGAATCCCTTAAGAATGTGTCTGGTTATGAATCCCTTAAGAATGTGTCTCAAAGAATGCCTTTTGCACTGGCAGTAACCACTGGGAGAAGATTGGCTCATGGATAGTCAGGTGCTTAGTGAAATATTCTAGTTCCAATTTTGTTTTTATAAATATAAATGTTTTTATAAATGTAAATATTTTAATTAAATATAAATGTTCAATTCTCTGGGTCTTTTAAAACTGTGACACATTTTTAAACTTTTCTACCATATTCCCTTTTCTTCACACACCTTCTATATAAAAACCTATACTTTCCTTAAGAGGGTTATTTAGTAAGTAACTGACTGACTGAATGTTAGATACCTTGTGATAGGCAAAATTATCCGAATATTTTAAAGTTTATATCAAGCAGTGTTTGAAACATTAAAAAGATTAGACATTCATTGTCACAACTGATTACATTAAAACTTTCTGTGATCATTACTATTTCCTCAAAATTAATTTGTTATGAAGAGTTGGGGAAATATCAATAGAATTCCCTTTTAAAAAGGTTGTTGGGGGCAACAAGAGGTCTGAATGCATTGCCAGGTTGTCAGAGAAGTTTCCTCTGAATCAGGTTGAAACCATAAACAGAGAACAGCTGTGGGCATCTTCAAAGACATATGCTTTATCCAGCAGGAGAAATGTATAACCTAGCCAATTAACAACTTTGCCAGCCATGGTTTCTATGGCTCAGCCTCAGAGAAACCAAAGTTTACATCATTTGACTGTTGAAGAATATATGAATTGACAAAACTTCCTGGTGATATACGGTAGTCCCGAGGTTCCAAAAGCAGCTCATTCAGTCTTTAACTCTAGGAAGCAAAGACTAAAATTGAAAGACAGAAAATTGTTCTCTACTTCTACCTTTTTTAGAACCTCTATGGTGGATGCAATTCCTTCCCCCTTCTGCCCTCTTTATTTTCCTTTCTTGAAAGCATGGGAATAACTTTTGCACTATATCCAACAGATGCATCCAAGAAAAAGTTAAAAGGTATCTCATTTTTCTCAGAATTGGATTAGTTTAGGGAACAAAAGGTTCAAGATTATCTGAGCATTTTAATTGTGGAAGAGCTTGAATAGCTTTTTCAGTTGAACTTATATTTGCGCAGCTCTGTGAAGAATCATTTACCCTCAGTTTTGCATATCTTTGCTACCGAATATTCTTGGAACACCATGTGGATTACACGGAACCAAAGTGAATTCTTACTGAGTGAACTATAAATAAATTTTAAAAAAATATGATGCTAGTTTCACAAATAAAATAATATAAAATGAAATATTCCAATGTGAAAAGCACCTCCCCCAAGTTCAAGAAATTAGCTAAAGGGATAGTATTAATATGATTACGCCATTAAATGATTGGGTGTGATTTTGGACACCCTGTCCTATTGATAGCTCACAGATTTTGGCACTATCCATCAGAAGTCCCTAACAATTTTCACAGGCACACCCTACCCTGCTCAAAGTAGTCTCTAAAAGGCAAACCAACCCAGAGTGCTTACTAGAGGCACAAATGAGCACACTGAAATTATGCTACTTCAGGCACATTATATGAGGAGCTAGCTCTCCAGAAAAGGCTCTCTAATACTGGGAAAGGTGGAAGGAAAGAGAAGAAAATGATCAGCAACAGGATGAGGCTCAGTTACAGTAATGATGAGTGCACAATTGGAAAACCTGAAAGACTAACTTAGAGATAGACTGTTATGGGGGAAAGCTATCTATATGGTTGCTAGGAGTCGAAAATGACATGATGACACATAATCAATTAAAAGGGACTTCAATAAAATGTCATTGATTACAAAACCATTTCTAAAGCTAGTTTCCATCAATCTAAAGTCAGAGGCATAGTCTAGAAATAAAGGGATATACTGAATCTTCCTAAGTTTAGCCATCCTGCCAAGACCAAAACTAGTATAAAATCATTTAGGAAGTCACAAAGAACCCCAAACCAACATCCAGGAATCTTCTTTCTCAGAAATTTTTATTAGGTTATAAAATAAGATAAAGGGGGAAAGAGAAGTGAGAAAGGGATGCAGGAAAAAAAAGGTGACTTCTGACTCCCTCTGTTGTAGTAAAATAAAGCATTAACATAAAACCACAATGTTTTGCTTTTCCATAGTAATACAAACTAGCCATTTCTATAAACACATATCAATCTAATCAGTAAAACCCAAAATCAAAGTTTCATTTTTTCCATCTCAAGAGCAAAGTTCAGAAGCAGTCTCCACGTGGCAACAAAGGTACTTATATTTTTTTTTTTTTTTACTCAAAACAGTCAATTTAGCCATTTCTGCCAACTCCATCAGCTTCTGTAGCCATTCATCCATGGTCCATGGTGGGAATCAAAACATCAAGGAATCTTAAGACACCATTCATTTATGGCATTTGTAAGATAATAGCAAAATCAAAGGCATTGCTAGAATAAGAGCTTTGATGGTCATTGATGCTAATTTCCACATTGGCAAAAAACATTCAAATGGATTTCCAGATCCCCAAAGTTTTATGAGATAAGATTTTTAGAGGTTTGGGCAGCTAAGCCTAAAGTGGAACTCTTTGGACAACATGGGTGTCAGTTTTTCTGGTGGAAAGTAAACACAAATATGAATCTTATAATAGCTGTCAAGAGGAGGGAACATACTACAGCAACATGGTTTGAAGATGACTTGATGCCTTAAGACTTCCCATCCCCGAAGGAAGGAAAAAATCTGTTTTATATTAGAAAGCCCCAACAGGAGAATTAGGCCATCTATCCATCAGTTGAAGTTGAAATGTAAGTGGGTCATGAAGTAAGACAACAGTTTCAAACATCAAACAAGTCTAAAAGAGAAGGGATAAAGAAAGTAAATTCAAAGTTTTGAAATGAAAGTCCTGACCTAAATGCCATTTCAGTTTTGTAGCATGGGTTGAAGTAAGTATTTTTTTTCAAGAAAACTCTAAATATTACTGGGTTGAAGCAGTTCTATGGAGAAGTGTGTCAAAATTCTGACATGACTGTGTGAGAGACAGATCACCAATTATAGTGCTTGGTCGTAATTATTCAGCTAAGGGTGGTACAACTAGTTATTAAATCTACTAATTCAGTTACTGAAATGTTATTTTCACAATATTGAATTATTTTGTTTATAAAGGAAAAAAGCACTATGTCTTTGTTCACTCAGATTCTCTTTATAGATCAGTAAGGTCGTCAGGAAGCTTTGATAACATTCAATGACAAAGATAAGCAAGAATCCAGAAAATCCAAAAGGGGATGAACACTTTTGGGTGAACAATAAAGGCGAACAAAGACAAAGAAGTTGAAGCAGGTATCCTTTAATTTGGATTCTTCCACAATGTTTTAAAACTACACAGGAAAAACAGCAGAGCATTTCTAGAAAAGGTAGACTTCCCAGGAAGCATATTAAAGATTTCTGAGGAAAGACATCAGTTAAAACAGATAGTTTTCCCCTTTAACATTTTTTTTGGTTAAAGGTAATTTTCCTGCAGTGCACACGTATTAATGTTGGTGAGCAATTTCTAAAGCTTGTCTGTACTGAAAGTGGAAGCCACAAAACTATTGCAACAGATGGATCCTTCTGGAAATGATTTCTTAAAAACAAAAAACAAAACCCCCCAACAATGATCTGTGGAAGGCTGACTTCATTTAAATTGAAAGAAAAACATTTCCACTGGAAAGTTGAAGATGTATCTAGATATTATTTAGTGGCAGGTAAAAAGCAGAAAATAAGTTTTGTGTCACTTTTTTCTACACAACTGACAAGTTTAGCAGGAAAGGCAGCCATGCAAATCTAAAGGTGCAGAGAAGTGGGGAACTATTTTAATCTACATTCAGTCCTGTTTTCCATTCATTGAAACACAAATATTTGAAATGGGGACACTGCATTACCCCCAAACAACAGATGCATTCATTTAAATATTTTTTGGTGTTCTTCTCTGATTCTCTCTCCCAAATCTATAAATACCCAGAAAAGCATCCATTTTACTAGTCTGTGAGGACTGGAAAACAGAGGTCAACCCAAGTGCATTCTAGTGCTAATTAGAATTGTCTTTATATGCTTTATTAAACATTTGTCTGACTCTGCCTCATTCTGTCATACATTAGCATTTAATTGTGGTATATTAGCAGCAGCCTGGACAGGGAGAAGCATATGTAGGGCTTCTGAAGTGATGCCAAATTTTTGCAGTCAACAAAGGTACCAAATGAAAATAATTCATAGAAAAATATTCAGATAAATAGCAACGATTCCCTTCAAACATTCAATGAGAATCCATCTTCCTGCAGATTATTAGAGCTGCTGAAGAAAACTACTGGTTAGGTTAGCTGTGATACTTCCTTATCAGAATACTGAGATTCTGTTTTTCTGTCATCAACATAGAATCAAGGAATATGTGAGTTGAAGGAGGTCTTCTAGGCCAGCTTTTTGTTCCTCATAAAATACAATTATTCTGGCAGATGGCTCTCTAGACTTTGTTTGAAAATCTTCAGTGTGGAGGAAATCCATTACAGTTTGAGGTAAACAGGTCCATTGTTTTATAATTTTTAACATGATCTTGAAATTAGTTAACAGAAGAAACATAAAAACAGGGCAGTGAAATAAAACCAACCTGACCCAGAATAGTTAACCTGAACAGCAACAAAGCCAAAGGGATTGAATTGATTATGTGTCATCAAATTGAAGTCAGTTCTTAATACTGTAGCCACACAGCTTGATTTCTTCCCTGCTCCTAACCTGATATTTAAGGCTTTCAAGTTTCAACCCATCAGTACTATACATACGTCAATCAATCTTGCTCCTGGTCATCCTCTTTCTCTTTCTTTCCACCTTTCCCTGCTTTATAAACTTCTCGAGAGAGCTATATATATAAATTACATATCCAAAATGTGATCATTTGAATTTATTCATTTGTGTCTCTAGTGAGAACACTGAACTGATGTGTTCAACCATAATTTTTTTGGGTTTCCTTCACTGTCCATGGTCTTCTTAGGAGTCTTCTCCAACACCAAAATTCAAACTCAAATTCAAAAGCATCACGATTCTTCCAATTTGGCTTCTTCAGATCCAACTTTTGCTTTCATAGCATTTCATAGAGTATAGCATGGTTTGCACTAGTCTGATCTTTTCAGGTGTAGACACAACAACAAAATAACGTAGTCATGAACCATAGGGACACAATAGAGGGGACTGTACATGTTATTTACCATTTTAAATATCAGTATGGAAGGAGGCTGTTCCACAACCTGTGTGTGCTGATATTTTGGGAAAATGTTCTTAAAATAGATTGAATAGCACATTGGATCTGGCATACAGGTTGTCTGTGAAATGTGGACTAGTAATTGTCCTACAACATTCCTAGCAGCATCCACAACAAACCACAATGACACAAAAATGACACATATTCACACTGCTATCACAACACATCACTATGCACATCACACTTTACTTGCATCACTATGTCCGATGCAGCTAGATAAGTTGCAGCATTCATGTAATTATATTAAATAGCCTTTGAAATTTATTCCCCTCCCCTATAGACCTTCTTTCTGTTCTCTAGTCTTCCATTCTCTTCCCATCAGATGCAGCATTCTGTGTTTACATTTTCATTGATCGATTCATGATTACCCACTAAGTTTTTAAAACTTAAAAGTGTATGCATCATAAGCAAACCTGTGTTTCATACTGACCCTATTTAACTACAGTTTTGTACAATCAGCAGAATTTGTTATTGTAGTGGATATATTAAAATTAAAGCAATGGATGTTTTTGTCACTCATTTTAGTGCCTTGGCTCTCTCAGTGTTATTTTGCTAATTGTGCTGGAGCCATTTACACACACACACATACGTGTGTGTGTGTATGTGTGTGTGTGTGTGTAGGCATATATGCTCATATGCACAGACTCAAAATCTTTGATGATGTTTAATTTAAATGCTTCTTTGCTCCTGAAAGCACTTAAGTGAAAGGAGGCTGTTTTTGATATCTCTCCAAAGGGTACAAAAGGGCAATTATTGAACATTTTCTCCACCGGAGAACTGTCACACATAATTCGGGGTCAGGAATATTAAAAAGCAGATCTTGCTTGTCTGAAACAGGCTCAGTACAGTAATTTGTATTACCTACCTACATAATTTTGTTTTCCATTTTAATTTTGCCCCCGAGGAAATATTTATTTTACATGCATCTGAACAAAAAGATTTCTGGTTTACATAAAAGCCGTTTCTGTCTTTGCAAGCTTAATTTACCTCAAAATAATTGAACTTCATGACATTTCTGGAAATAACCAGTAGAGCAAAAAATTAACTGTGACCTGCAGGTATGAATTTGGACAGGGATGAATGGAGTCTTAGTTTGTCACAGCAGGTGACAAGTATCTATATAAGCTCAGAGAATCCCTTGGAAAGACTGGTGGGACTTCAATTTTTCCATTACAAAGTAAATTTTCACTTCATAAAATTTACCATATTAACCTCACCATGTAGAGATTTTTCATGGAATGGACATTTGGGGGTTTTATGCTTAAAAACTGTACAGAATGTGAAACACATGTAGGTCTTTTCTATCCCTTAAACAAGAAGCTATACCCTCTCATCAATGCAATTAGTAATGTGGTAGAATTCTGTCCTTTCCTTTGTCAGAAAAGATCAATGTTGTACATTTAACAATTAGATCCTTGCCTTGCCTTGGCTTCCTCATTCAAGCAATTGCTGACTTCCACAGTGAATACAAAAAAGTATTACCATATTTTTTGCAGTATAAGACACACTCCCACCCCCTAAAATAGGGTGAGAATTAAAGTGCATCTTATATATCGAATGTAGCCCACTCACCCCGCCACCGGCCGCCACTCTTTGGCCACTTTCGCCCTCTGCACGTCACGTTTTAGACTTGTTCCAGGCTGCAGTTATTGCCACAGACCATTGCCACCTCTGTGCCTTGCGTTTTTGGCCTCTGTGCCTCATATTTTTGGCCAGTTCAAGGCTGTGAGGATCGCTCATGCACACCTTTTTTTTTGCCTCTGTGCATTGCATTTTTGGACATTTTTGGTTGGTTCCAAGTGGTGGGTATTGCCATTGCCGCCACCACTGATCCCTGCTGCTTGTAACAGCCCAAAAATGCAATGCACAGAGGCCAAAAAGGCAGCCTGGAACAGCTGCTGTCTGGTAGTAGCTACTTCTCAGCCCCAAAGAGGTACTCACAACCAGCAAACCTGTTGTTAACATTCACCTCTGGGAACAGAGTATTATTGGGAGTATTCCATGAGGCAGATCAACCTGCCAATTAGCTGCTCAGGCTGACTCAGGCTGCGATAATGTGCTGAAGCTGATCAGGCTGTTTGGTAAGAATGAGAGCGAGATGAATACTGATGCTGGTAGGCAGAGGCAGAATTGGTTTTTTTTCTTATTTTCCTCCCCAAAAATGAATGTGTGTCTTATACTCTGAAAAATCGGTAGTTTGAAGCTATTTTGAAAATTATTTGGATTGTTCTACTGGTTGTTGTTTCTTGTTTCTTGAAACACATCACCACTGAATCCAAAAAGAAAAAGCATTACACCAATTCTAACATGCACACAGGGGCATCTGATGTCAAAATCCTACTGATACAATGGATTCAGACCTTTGGCAAAAGGTATACCTCTCTTAACAGCTTGTTGCAAAAGGAAAAGAAGAGAAAGAAGGAGGAGGGTGGAAATTATAAAAATATATGATGTGGCCTTTTGTATATTCTATTCATCATGTAAATGTTAACATGCTGTAATACCCTTCCTTATTTTATAAGATTGTTGTGCATTTTAGAGCAACTACTGTGCACTTCTGATGCCTTCTAGTTTGCAGTGGTGTATGCCAGACAGCCTGACTTGTGAAGATGAGGTTGCTTGGCTGTTATGATTTCCCCCTCAAAAAGAGTTACTACAGCCTCAGAACTGCTCTGAAAGACCAGCAGGGAGCCCACAGCAACTGGCAGGCACAGCTGGAATTAGAAATTCATAATAGAAGCAATTCTGGATGTGGCATGAAGAAAATTATAGGTTTGCCTTCAGATTCACATCACATGGATGTTTCTGTTGTTTCAGGGCCAAGCTGAGGGAACTTGTTAGAGACTTGGCTTATTTTCAATATGTTCAAAATACATTCCCCCCTGAAAAGCTCAGGGGTATTTCACATTGTTTTTTTCTACTTAACAGTTCCTCAACAATAGTTTGAAGGTGATTCATGGTCCTCCTATCAGCCATCCCTGAAGTGCTGAGTTTAAGCAGCTAAGAATTACTGTCCTGCCTCAAGCTACCACATATTCTGGAAAAATAAAAATGGCCTTTCTCTTGGTCCATAAAAATGCAACTCAGAAAGATTGCCTACAGTCTCCAACCTCATTCTTCCTTTGTGTTCTGTGTATTTGCATGGAAAGCAATTGGAGCAATTCCTGTGTCCTAGGGGGAAGAGCTGCAAAGCAGTCAAGTTGTCTTTCTCCTTGAAATCAGTCTAAGACAAGAATCTCTGCAAATGGGTAAACTCCACAGAACTACAAAACACAAATAAGCAAAAAATAAAACCAAAACCTTCATTTTATTATGACTTCCAGTACATTACAGCTGAACCAGAATTGCATCTTTTCAGTTCCTCAACACATTTGATACCAGGGAGCAATAGAGTTCTGGAATCAGTTTCAAACTAACATAGAGTCAAACCAGTATTTAGCTGGATCTGGCCAAAGTAGGAAGGATTTGAAGCAACAATGACTTTGCCCTATAAAGAGTCCTATTTTCTTTTAAATCTGCTCCGCAGGGCTGAAAGATTCCTAAGTTCTACATGAAAGCCTTCCCTTCCCTTCTTCCTTCCTTCCTTCCTTCCTTCCTTCCTTCCTTCCTTCGTTCCTTCATTCATTCATTCTTTATTTCTTTCTTTCTTTCTTTCATAATTTATTTCTTTATTTCTTTATTACTTTCTTTGTTTATTAATTACTTTCTTTATTTCT
>JANHFR010007928.1:15699-30483 GCA_032468015.1 Mimophis mahfalensis | reverse complement strand
CTGTCTATCTATCTATCTATCTATCTATCTATCTATCTATCTATCTATCTATCTATCTACCTATCTATCATCTATCTTCTAAAATATAGCTTGAAGCAACCTAAGTTCTGCAATCTTAAACCACAGTTGATTATGCATATTAGATATTAACATGAATTTTTCCAATTTGTCATACTTTTGTAGATGGTTTCTGCTTCTAAGGCTTGGCATTAATTGAGGACTTCTTGGACAGTTCTCTTTGATTTCACCACTGTGTTGGTGTGCTTTCTTTGTCTGGCTTCTCTTCTTCATCTACTTGGCCTTTGCTTGTATTTTACCTCCTTCTTTCCTGAAGACTCACCTATCATTCCCAGCTATCACCTGTCTCTCAAAAAACACAGCTAATCCATGTTTTCTCTCCTTCCGTTCTGTGTCTCTCCCTCCCATTTTCTACAGGTCACATTCTAAAGGTTTGGGGGTCAGATGTGGTCATGCTCTGAAATGTATAACTGCAATAACTGTTCATGGTTTTTCTGCGGGAGTACATTCCCTTAGAAGTCTGCCATCTAGCTTTGGATGTTCAGGTTGCTCCTGAGCATTATAGAAACTCCAAAAGTTTGAATACAGAAGTGAATCATCTTCAACAACAGAACAGCACCCAGTGGGGAAAATAAGATACAGTCCTTTATGTATTAGGTGTGTCTATCATAACATTTTTAAGGGCATGTCTTCATTCTCCACATTTATTGATTCCTTTTCATCTTAACCTTAACTCATTTTCTCTTCTCGGCTATGTTGCATTTTTTTATTTTTTTTTACTGGCTGGGATTTTTCTTTCTTGTCTGTCCCCAACATAATTCTCTCCTTGGAAAGAAGCTATATACTTGAATTTCTGGAAAAGAAGTAATTGGCCATAACAATATATTCCTTAAGCCCCTTTAGATTATGTGGTTCATAATGCTACCCTTGATGAGCATTTGAAAACTGCAGCTGGTATGAAATGTGGCAATCAGACAGATTGCTATTATGTGCCTTACAGACTGTATGACATGAATACTGTACCAGCTGAAGTGACTTCCAATTTATTCCTCTTTGTTCCTTGCCCCACTTTAAAAAAAAAACACTAGTTCTTATACTTCTATACTCAATAGTTTGGGGCCAGAATTTCCAAAAAGATGGCAATCAAATCAATTCATAACCAATTTGAGGAAATACTGCTCATTAAATATTATTTCCCCTCCTATGGGAAAGGCTATGAGCTGATCTGCTAGCCTTGTCATATTATTTAGCTTTTTCTTGAAGTTTTCTTTCTCAACCTATTTCTTTCTCAAAATATTTTCCTAATTTATAGGGATACCATGAATCCAAACCTGGCATCCCCCACGTATGTTGGAATTGGAACTCCTAAAATGTCCACAGCTTTGCTGTGAATTTTAGGAGCTGTGGCGTATAGATCTTGAAAACATCATGCTTGGGAAGAGTATAAGTCCGCCATACTTCATAACATCATAACAATAATTTCTAATATACTGGCTGGGATTTTTTCATTCACCTTCCCTAACCAGGAGCTGTATTGACATGCATTGTATTATAGTAGTATAACATTTGGAAATCATATGCAAGTTATGATTGTCACAATTATAATATCTTAAAATAATATTCATAAATGGTTAAACTGTTTGCCCTGTGACAACAGGATATTTTTTTTCATTTAAATACAGTACTATTGACAAAGATGTCATAATGTCACAGTGTGTCCACATTGGGTGAGTCTAAGAATTAACATGTTTAATTCCCACTGAATTAGTTCTGGGCAGCTATAAACATAAAAACCTGAATTCTTGTGTTTGTGATCAACTTATCTTCCTTTTCTCTCTAGCTGTCCAACCATATCTTATCTCCTAACAGTTATATTTGATCTGCCCTGCCCTGAAGCCTAAGAAAGATTGTATTTGCATGGCATGTTAACTTAAAAACAGGTAATTAAAAAACAACAACATACGAAGCCGTTGTACTCATGCATTGACCAAGCAGGATTCAAATAACCATCATTTGGGGTTCCTAGAAACTTAAGAGTTTCAAGTTACCAAGAATGCTTAAAATGCTGTGGCTGATGTATAGTGTGTTAAAATAGTAACACACCTACTAATTAGCCAGCTCCTTATTGGAATAGTGACAATAACTATATCACGACTGCACTACAACTAATGGGGTTAATCTTTAGTTTACCCATAAACTAAAGAATTTATATTCCAAGGGCAGAAAAAAGGGAGAGGGACATCTGTTATTGCTCTCAAACATGATATTGTAATTTGTTTTGGGGTGTTTTTTTTTGTTCAGCTCTTCTATTCCACTGGAGTTATAAATTGATATAACATTTCTGTGCAACTTCATGATATTGAATTAGATAAAATATTTTCCATTTAATTTTGAAATGTCTTTGATGTCCCTCTTTGTTATTGATGAATGGTCCTGCAGCTCTGTATTTGATATCTCTTCTAACACCTTTTAGCTTAGTGTGAATATAATCCTGAACTGTCAATCAAAGGAGCCAAAGGGAACCCTATTCTTGATTGTCTTAAAAGGTCATTGGATTGCATACATAATTCAGAATAGCTCAATGAATCTAAGAACATAATATTCTTGGTATCTCTGAAGGGCTTATTGTATGGAATGTGACTTGTATATCCATTTTATGCTATGGCTATAGCTGAGCATATAACTTTAGTATTGTGCAGCATTCCTGTTCATTTTGCCCTGTAAGAGTTTGCCACATTTTTTTTTAGATATGAAGCCTACATAGTTTCTTGAATTGTGCACAAAACATTGATCCAATGTGATCCCGAATTTGAAGCTTGATTTAACATTAAAGCATTGAGCCATCAGTATAAAAAGATTTACCGAGGTCTAACTAAGGTGCTTTCACCTAAGATGGTGGTTCTTTCACTGGCATGAGTGCGATTACAGTCTGGGTTCATGTTGGGATATAGCATTAAGATGATATTGATTACATTTGTGGATGACTTCTGGTATCCATCCTGGCCCTTCTTGATCTCTCAGTGGCTTTCTGGGTGGGCTGATTGAGGGTTTGGGAGTGAGAGCCATTTGTCTTCCTCTGAAGTTTGTTCCAGTCAGTGTTGGCAGGTAAGGAAAGCCTGTTTCCTTACCTGCCAAGTAGAACAGCCTCTAAGCCTGTTGTTTTGGATGCCACAGAACTTGACCATACTCCACTTTGATTTAACATCTGTATGACAATGTTGGTTGACATGCAGTGGTTAAAATGCAGTATTGCAGGCTAATTCTGCTGACTGCAGGCTGCCAGCAGTTCAGCAGTTTGAGTTTCACTGGCTCAAGGTTGACTCAGCCTTCCATCCTTCTGAGCTTAGTAAAATGAGGACCCAGGTTATTGGGGACAATATGCTGACTGCAAAACCATGTACAGAGTGCTGTAAAGCACTATGAAGTGGTATATAAATCTAAATGTTATTTCTATTGGCATGGGATGAAGTTTCATTGGTATACTAATGACATTCAGTTATACATCTTTGCCCTGAGTTTTGCCCTGATACTTTTGAAGTGCTTTTCCAATGTCTGGAGGCTGTGTGGGTCTAGATAGGGAACAACTGGGTTTAACTCAACTCTGCCAAGGCACATGAGCACTAGTTAAAATCTCATGGACATGAGATGGAAACCAACTCAACTGGTCTAGTGTTGCATGATTAAAATAGATGCTCCTTTATACTGACATATCTTAAATATCTTAATTGTTATGGCACCAGAAACCTTTAGTTATTCAGTGAATTAGATCTGCAATATGTGGATAATAAATACTGTAGATAAATCTATTCTGAAGAGCGATCTTTCTTTCTTAGCGAAAAGTTGTGATTCAAAAGCTTGACCTTTTAGGCTTGTTTATCTTTACCAACAATCAAATATTCATGTTGTCATTTTGACCCTATTCCCACAGTGAAGGCAGCTGACCTAGATCTCTGAAAATCCTGGGTTATCATTGCTACTAGTCTTTCTAAATTTTGCATTGTCTTTCATAAAGTAACTTTTCATAATGAACTGGGCCGGTATTTTAATCTCATTATGTATGTTCAGTCTGAAACTTTTAAACTTTTAATGTGTTATACAGTACTGTTTTTTTTTAAATTATGAGATATACTATGAAATGAGGTGCTCACATACTATATTGCCAACTTCAACAGGCATGTGCATTAACATAACATCTGACATATGGCTGTTTTTCAAATGCTTTTTTTCTTCCTCAAGGAATCACATCATGTGTCGCTTTAACGCTTTGATGCTCTTTTTCCAGCATTGTTCCTATTGCACAAGCTCCAAGAATAAGGGTAAAAAAAAATGGACAACTTGTAGTAATATTTATACATTTGTGGCTGAATATGGTCCTTAAATTCAGCTTAATATCAATTCTGAATATGAGAAGATTAATCATTGCTGTCACTTATGGAGATTGCATAATGAATGGGCATTGATCAACCACAGACACACAACATGTAGTTTTAAACAAAGCACTGACTGATTTCTTCTGGTTTGTTAGGCCTCAAAAATCTTTAAAAATAGTGAATTTGGGGAATTCAAAACTAATTTTGAGATTACAGTTGGCAATTAAAGCTGGTAATACTAGGAGACTATTGTTCCATTTCTTTGCTGACTATTGCTTCCAATAAAAAGGAAATAAATTATGCCACTCAAGAAATTTCCCTTCTCATAGAAAATCAGTGGGATTTAGATATTTTCAGGGATTTTGAGTATTTTCTAGGACCCAGTCAGACAACCACATTAAAATGCCATCCACTTGTCCTTGAATTGGCAGAATAGTGTTGTCATGAAATGTGATTCAGATACTCTCTTCTGCCACCAATAAAAAGAATTGGTGGTGTCCTTAGCTGTTTTTAATACGGGACAAGATAAAGAACATGGATGGTAGGATTCTCCAACTTTATTTTTTGTGCTAAGTATTGTCTGCTGAAGAGAAAGCCCCAATTAATCTTCCTAATGTGAGCTGCAGTGAGCAGATCCCATTTGGGATTCTGTGTCCAGTATTGATACTGCCATTTAAAAACAACAACAACGAATCACAGATGGGATGTGGGAATGATCTTGGGAGATGGGGAAAGTTACAATCTGGATGGTTGGCATATAAAAGATGTCTCAGCCTACAGAAGGGGAGCTGGCAGAGGAAATGTTTCTCAAGGACCCTCCTTAGTTTTCTGAAGGATAAAAGGAAAAGAGGGGATAAATACTTCGAATCTTTCAAGATTCTGATAACATAACTTTACAATTAAAAAGAGCTTGTACTCTTGGTTGTGCTTCTTTACTGAACTACTTTGAAGGGCTAACACAAATTGGAGGGGGGCAGGACAAAGAGATTTACCAGAATAATGAAGTTCTAGAACTGTATTTTATAAGGAATGATCATGGAAATTGTTAGCTCACAGAAGAGATGACTTAGAGGATATATAGTATAATAAAAGTCTTGAATTATCTGGAGAGTTGTTTCATGGGAGAAAGAGTGGATTGATTCTGTACTGTGGCAGATAGTGGGGGCAGTACCAGTGGTTTAAATATACAAGGAAGTGGATTAAGGCTAGATGTCAGGAGTGGCTTCCTGATTATATTGGCTGACCCATGAATTGGCTGCCACAGGAGATACTGAGTTCTCTTTCACTCAAGATCTTAATGCAGAGGATGGATGGCCATCTCTCAGAGCTGCCTAAGGAATCATACATTGAGTTGGGTATTGACCTAGAAAATTCAGATTCTCTGCATTTCCTCTTCCACTTGCTGAACCTTACTGTATCATTCCCCGTAGGTCATGGGTCTTCAAATTTGGGAAGTTTAACCCTTATGGACTTCAACTCCCAGAATTCCTGAGCTAACATGACTGCAGGAGGAATTCTGGGAGTTGAAGTTCACAAGTCTTAAAGCTGTCAAGTTTGAAGACCCCTGCCATAGATTATTTACAGCATTTTCTTACTTTTCACCTATGCTAGCTTAAAATAGTTTTGTGCAATCTTTCCCATACATTTTAGTATTATTTAATTGCCCTGCAAATTAATAGCTACAAATATCATTTAATAAACTTAAAAAATAAAACTCAAGTTTTATTTTTGAGCCCTTGGACCGTTATCCTGAATTAATTGACACTGGAAGGTCCTGGATTGTAATAGTGTGATATTGTTTGATACTGGAAAATTCTAAGCACTCTTGAAGAATACTGTTTATACTTGCTTGAAGTATCTCAAATGTAAAGGGCAGATGCTGTTCAAAATGGCCTCCACCTCTTTAAAAACAAATGAGCAATTTCAAACAGCCAGGCTTATGTTAGATTCTGGATGGGGTGTTCAGACTCTATAAACTGGAGTTGCATCAAGAATTTTTGAGAAACATAGTAATCCTAGTTATCAGATTTCTCACTTAAAATGATTGCTATTTTGTAGTCCCTTCTATATGGTTGTGGTGCTTTATGAAATTCACACCACGTTGGCTTTGTGTTAGGAAAGGCAAATGAGAAGGATATTTAGCCTTGAGACATTTGAAGTGAATTGAATAACCTAGTCAATCTTTATTTGTAAATGACTTTAAAAGCAACGTTTGGTGTTATTATAACAGACTATCTCACCTTTACTTCAGATAACATTTCGTGGCTTCTGTTTGGCTATGTGATTTTTACAGAGGATGGATAAAGAGAGTTCTAGAAACAATTTTGATACATAAAAACATAAATACATCATAAAATTGCTGAATGAAGTCTGTTTGTGTGCAGGGACTTAGGCTAGCTTTATGCTTAAGTAATTGTGCTCTGTATTTTAGTTGTCTATGGTTCAACAATGTTCTGCAGATAATACAAAAACATTATGTCTCCAGTGCTCGCTCTCTCAAGCAAAAGAATTTGAATTGCATAATGCAGTCCCTAGACATCTTCCCTCTTAAAAAGTGTTTGTAGCGCATAGCAATATTTTCTTAATCCCCCAGGAGCTGTTATTTAAGAACTCACACTGACATTTACAGTGAAAGGACTAGGACTGGAAAGGGGGCAGAGTTAGAAAACATTTCAAAACCACCCAGTAGAATACATTTATGAACAGTAATCTCTAAATTTTAGTTCACACACATGCATATTCATCAGCTGGTGGCTGGGATTATTTGTATGATCGAAATGGATATTTTAGATCAAGCTTCCCAAATGGAAAATTACCCTGAGAGCTAAGCTGAGCGGATCCTGACAACAAAGAAATAAAACATACAATACTCTCTTTAATAGCTGCCATTCTCATTTTATTGAGATTTAAATCTTGTATAGGGATATTTGACAGAAATTACTCACCAGCTATATCAGCAATCAGTTGCTGCAAAGAACAACATGGCCTTGTTACATTCCTCTAATAGCACTGTTTCTTCTGCTCACACATTCAGGGCTGAGAAACATAAAAACCATTACATATTAATAAACTCCAAGGTGTTTATGTAATTTGTATGTATGTTTACCGTCCTGTGAAAAAGCACTTAACTTCTTTCAGATGTTTTGTATATTTTGCTACCAAAGGTTTTCAGAGCTTCAAATAGGTTCTACCATCCAAATGGTGTATGAGTAAACAACACTGAAGTTTGGAGTTTCTCACATTTGTTTTATAAACTAAGCCATGCAACATACAATATGCCAAAGTGAAAAAGCGATGACCTTCTAATTCAAGCAATTCAGTTAAAGGAATAGCTAAGTTAAAGGAATAGCTAGGGCATGTTGTGTGAACATTTAATTAAACCACCGGGCTCCTGTGGGTTTATCATGCTCTGTACACATTTGACAAATTTAACTCTCTTAATGTTGATTTGGTGTACCACACATTTATTAAGGCAAGATGGCTATCAGTGATTCTTCCTTACTAAAATCATTGGTATCTGCTAATTGGAAGAAAAGTTACAAAATCATTTGCAAGGTTTTAGGATACTACAAGTCTACAGCCAGAGTTGTAGTCTTGAAATGCAGAAGATTTAGAGCAGTTGTGAATTTCCTCCAAAGTCGCCATGCTGTCAAAATCATTCCAAGACTGCAACATAAAATCATTTAGAAAGTCACAAAAAATCCCCAGGGATCTGCACGCATCTCTTGTCTTGGCTAAAGTCACTGTTGATAGCTCTGCCCAAGATAAATAAGCTCATTGGATAAAAGTGAGCTTCATGGCTGAATAGCAAGGTGGAAGTAATTGCCCACTAAAAAGTACATCACAAATACCTCAGGTTTGCTGAAACATACCTGGAAGGTCCTTCGGGTTGTTAAAGGAATACAAATAAATTTAAAAATGGAACTGTTCTGGATTGCATTCCATAATAATAACTTCATACCAATTATTCAAGCTTAAATGTGGCAGTATCATGACTTGGAGAAGCTTTGCTTCCTCAAGGCCTGGATATCTTGCCATCATTGAACAAACCACGAATTCGTATTCATATCAGAAAATTCTACTAGAGAATTTTAGGTTATTTATCCATCAGCTGCATGCAAGTTGGTCATGCAGTTGGGTGGAACATTGATCTTAAACAAATAAGAGAAGTTTTTAAAGAGAACAATTTCAGTGCTTGGGGAAGGGAAAATAAAATTCAGACCCAAATACCATAGAAATATTGTATCAGGTCCTGATGTATCCAGTTGATGCTAGGAAACACTCAAATGCCACAAGTTGTAACAATTCACTATTCAGTAAGGAATTAGAGATACAGTCATGTAAGATACTGGTGACTAGTTAATAATGTTGACCTCTAATTGATTTGGGGTCAGCACCCAGTTTTTCACTATTTTTATACCTGTATAAGTTTACTTTTAATAAACATTGTATAAATTATCAAAATGAACCAACAAAACGAAATTCAATAGTAAAAAAAGTACATTTAGGCAAGAAAAAAACAAATGCAAAGATAAAGAATAGGTGATACCTGGCTCAATAGTAGTAACTTTGAGAGGTGAATTGCAGCCCTTGTTATAATCACTTAAATATGAGCCAGCAGCGTGTTGCAGTTACCCAAAAAAAGCCAACACTGTCCTAGTAGGTGGCATTAATAGAGAGATAGAATCAAGATCACGTGAAATGTTGGCACCGCTTTATAATGCCTTGGTAAGACCACATTTGGAACATTGCATCCAGTTTTGGTCACCGTGATATAAAAAAGACTCAAGAAAGAGTATAGGGAACTCTTGTTGAGACTCAAGAAAGGGTACAGAGAAGGGCAGCAAAGATTATTAGTGATCAGGAGGATAAAACATATGAAGAACGGTTTCAGAAACTGGGTATGTCTAATTTAATGAAAAGAACTGGGGTGACATAATAGCAGTGTTCTAAGGACTACCACAGGGAAAAGGGGGATCAACCTAATTCTTCAAAGCACTTGAAGGAAGAAGAAGCAGAAGCAGTGGATGGAAACTAATCAACTAATCAACCTAGAAACAGGGAGAAATTTCCTGGCAGTTACAAGAATTAATCAGTGGAATGGCTTACCTCCGGAAGCTGTGGTTATCACTGGAGGTTTTTAAGAAGTGATTAGACAACCATTTGTCCAATTTATTCTGAAATAAATAAATGTCCACTCTATTATTCTGTTAATTGTTTTTGCTGTTAAACCAATTGTTACATTCTGGTACTGTTAAGCATTAATAATAATCTAAATCTAATAAATTAATTATTCGAAATTTAAATGCAAAGATTCTGGTTCCCTAGCATAATATTTAACAAAATATTAGTTATTTATAAAATATGAGATATTAGCACAGTAGTACCTTGGTATGCAACTGCTTTGAAACTGATCAAATTCAGTACTCAATGTATTTTGATGTAAAAATTTTGTCCCAGGACTCAATGAACTCAATGCACAAGCTAGAACTTGTCATTGTTGGCTGCCTTGAAAATCACTACATTATTCCTTATGGGGAAAACATAGTTTGGTATTCATTGTTTTTGGTACTCATCACATCTCCTGGAACCAATTAATGATGGATACTGAGATACCACTCTATTTGATTCTCGTTTGCTTCTTCTTTTGCTTTCCTCTTCCAAACGTTTATGTTTGGAGTTCTTTAAGAAGAGGTCCGGCTTTAAAGTTGATGGATATAATAACGCAAATCTCCTCTTTGTGCTATATCCAAGCCTGTTCTTTTGTAAGAATACTATTGACTAAACTGAAACTAATTCAATTAGATGCCAGTTGGGAAAGCTAATCACATTAATGGAGTTTTGTTCTATTACAAAATTAGACAGACAGATAGACAGAAGGTATTTTTGCCACAGTTGTAAATATCCACATCATTTAAAATTGGCTTCTCATTCATCATTATGGCATAGTTCCAAAATTTCAACTTGATGTGTAATATTTACATCACATATATTTACTTTGTTTTTATTGTATTAATGAACTAATTACCCATTTCATCAATGGATCTCATATGACTAATTGGCATGCATTTCAAAATGAAAGTTGAATTTTGATCCAGTATTGCAAAAGAATAATCTGCAAAGTTGACATTGTGTTTCCACAACACTATATGTGACTTACCACATACACAATAAGCACTAAAATAAAAGCAATTAATACATCTTTGGCTTTGTAAACTATGGAATAAGGGACTTTTTGGATACTTACCAAATAATTCACATACTGATTTTTAAATATTCCAAGTCTTTATCATGCTGCTGTACATTTTACATAAAAATGATCACAAAGAAAAGATGGGTTCATTGCTTTAATTAAAAATGTTTATAGTAAATGTCACTTGGAATTGTTCTTAGTAGAAGATTCAATGTGGTTTGGTAAACACTAACATATTTAGAGCGTGATTTCAAAGTTAGGGATAACTGTGTAAAAACCACTTTCTTATAATAATCATGGCATGTTAATAGCTGCAGAGGAATTAAGCAAAGTTGACTCACTAGTTCCATCTGTTCATTACATCAATTAATAAGAGTTGCAACATCACATGGAACCCACATTCTGAAGTTGCTCTTGGAATGGTAAGCTGTCAGTAATCATAGATGGCACTAATATTTTGGAAGCTTTTAATGATGGTGTTGTTTCGACAAGTCTTCTCCATCTATCATGCTCTTTTTAACTTATATTTTTCTTTTTCGTGCTTTGGCATTTGGTGGATGCTAGTTTTTACTGTTTTATGGAATTTTAGACCACAGATGTTTTATCAGTTTTATATTCTGGTGGAGCTATTGAGAGCCTTTTGTGATTGCAGTGGGATAAAAATGGGAAAAATGAATGAATGAAATGAATGAATGAATAAATAAAAGCATGGCATACTCCAACAAATATTTAAGCCAGAACAGAACCATACATTTTAAAAAATTACATATAGGCGATGAGCATAGCCACTCACAAAAATTAAAAACATTTCCTGTTGGTACTTTCTGGTATTGTCTGGGTTTAAGACCAGTGACTTTCACAGCAAGTATTTGGCTGCAGTTATAATATTTTAGCTAAAGGTGGTACAACGAATTGCTGAATCCAAGGAGGTAATTATTTTTTCACATTGGATTACTACAAGGTGGATGAGTTTGTTATGAAAGTTCAGTCAGATCTTCATTATGTAATTCATGATTATGGTTTATAGGACCTGATTCTTGACTAGAGAACTGATGTCTAAAGCAGATAACTATTGGTCTAACCAGGGCTGTCAGTGTAATTAAGAATTACTGTCCCTGCACAAAATCAAGCCTTCCTTTTAAGGGATTAGCATTGATGGAACAAGATTCTGCAGAGCTTTGTACTGTAGTAACCTCTTTTTATTGTAGTTGATGTACGCAATGCTTTCTGCAAGCCAGAATGCTATTACAATTGCTAACAGCAGATTGTGGGATGTTACATGTCAATTTCCACAAAACAGAATAAAATCTTTCTGGGAACTTTATCAAGACCATTAAAAAAGTTATTACATCGCATCTTGTGAAATGGGAAAGAAACAATCTCATGTTTCCTTCCTCTCATGCCCTGAGGATGATTTCTGGCCTTTTTTTTAGAGCAGCTGGAATCAAAACAAGTTCCTTTTTTGTTTAATTTGTTTTCAATACACCAGAGCTATTTTTAGCCTTTTGGCTTAGTTTCTGAAATATATTCTTCCCTCCTTTGAGTTAGTTGATACTTTATCAAATTTGGATCAGTAGAAGGGGAAAAAATTCCTTGTGATTCTTTTTCAAAGAAAAGGGAGACAGTTTAGTCCTTTTCTTACCAGGCAACTAGGCCTTAGTGGGTCTTCTGATTTAACTCTTTTCTTCCCAAAGAGCCCAAGTTTTTGTTCAAGCAAAATTAACTTTTGCAATTTGTTTACATGAAATCATCAGAATAGGAAAATGAATGCAAAAGAACTGAAACCATGGCTACAAGTATGTTCTCCCCCCCCACCTTATTTTGAATATTGAAAACCTAGTCCCAAAGATTCATAGAAGTAAAAATACAATGTATATCTTCCTATGAATTAGTTAATACACATTGGATAGTAATGGTAAAAATAGTGGTAAAAGTTGACTTCTCTGGAGTACTCTAGGATTTTTAAATGAGAACTCATTTCTGCTGACCAGGAATATTTTGTTTGGATGCAACAACAAACAGATATTCTGAAGAGCCAGGATAAAAGTAGATCCATACGCAGAAGTGGAAAATTTTTCATGGGAGAATGCATGATAAACATCTCCAGCACTGAAGTGAATGGCTCCAAGGCTTAAATGAGAGCTTCTTTCATATGGGATAGTGGTTCCCCAACCTTTCCAGATCCCCAGACCAGAATCAATGGCAGTGGCAGCCAGCAGTGGGAGGGGAGGAGATAGCCTCATGTGTGCAACCTAACTCCTCACCCGCGCAAATGGAACTTTGCGTGCTCACCCCCACTTTCACAGGCCAATTCCCAACAGGCCACAGCCCAATAATGGTCCACAGACCATGGGTTGGGGCCCTCTGATATGGGAGATACCACTAAACAATTACAGCCTCTGTTTTACTATGATCTGCAGGCATATATTTCATATTGATAGAATAATTGAGAGGTACAAGATGGGACAGATGGTGATCTTGGAAAAAAGCTAAGCTTGATTGGACTCCTAAGTAGTTAACAGGAGACCTCTAAGAAATTCCAGGATTTCAAACTAGACTGGAAAGATAAAAATCTAGGAGAGGACAATAGCAAAGCCATGCTATTGCCAAGAAAATGAACAGATGTCTACAATATATATTCACTACAGCCAGGCTTGATTTAAAAGAGTCTTTAGCTCTGTCTCAGATACATGTTTCCCAGTTGCTTTGTTTGTTCTCTGGCCAGCTTTACAATGTTTCTTAATCCACATCATGCTTGAAAGTTCAGAACTAAAAGATTCTTCTATATGATATGAGTAGGATGCCCTTTCCTTCTCCCACGCGTAAAATGGAGAGTACCACTACTTTGGAGTGCAAAGTAATGGATAGAAAATGAAGATGTGTCATCAAATCAGGCAGAGAAAAGGCAAGTTTTCCCCCCAGAAAGTATCAGATGGAGAGGTTGTGGTAGGCACAGTGTGTTCTATCAGTGAGCAGGATGTAATATCTTTATCAGTTTGCCCAATGAACCACTTTTGTTGCAAAACTCTCATTACATTCACTGAAGTTTCATATTCAAGGAGCTTCTGAATCTGGTTTATTTTCTTTCCTAGGTCCAAAGAAGTGCCGGAGTATGTTAGTTCTGCCTGATCCAGGATGAAATGAGGTAAGGAAGGAAAGAAGAAGAAATGAAATAAAATTTGGCCTGCAAAAATGGCAGATGACTACTAGATGGCAATTAGTAGTTCTCTCTATTTGTTATTTAATGGTTGTTCAAATTTTGCAACCCAGAACTGGAAGCCCTAGTAGAAGGCAACCAATGTCCTTTATATAAGGAGAAAGAAAGTAATAATACTTGCTTTCCTTTGGGCTAGATTAAAGCTGGATACATAGCACTCAGATGAATTATATAAACTAAATTAAACTCATAATGGCATTTAAGCATGACAGTTATCTTATAAAGCAGCAGGTAGATGTTCACTTACACTGTGTGATACTTCACATCTCACCTCTGCAGAAAGCAATTTAAGTAAAACAAGTTAAAGATAATTAGATTTGATTTGGATATCCTGCTGTTATGGGAGCTATTTGGCATGCTTTATCTTTTTATTCCCTTTTTTTCCTTCATCCAGTTTGGAGTTGAGTAACTTCCAATAGATATTGTCCAGAATGTATAAGCAAATCCACCTGTAACAAATACTTTCAGCATGTTCCTTAAGGCAGTGGTCCCCAACGTACAAACTCTGCGGACTGGCGTTGGAAAGGCGGGGAGGACAGTGGATTGTTTCGCATGCGCATGCACCGTTTGTGCAAATGCAGCTTTGCATATTCACCGGCTGCTTGTGTGGCCCAGTTCCCAATGGACTATGGCCCAACACCGGGCAGTGAACTGGGGGTTTGGGACCCTTGCCGTAGAGTTTTATTAACTATTTAGCTGATTTTTAAAACTCAGTTAAACTCACAATCTATTAGGAATCATAGAATTATTTAAATGTTCTCACCTCAATGCAGATAAATGTTTTCAAACAGAGGGAGAGATATTACATTGGATTTCCCCTCCTGTAAGCTTCTCAACTACTTTTTTTTCTGAGATCCAAAACCAAACATCAAACAGAGGGGAAAGAATGCAAATTGGCATTCTTTTTTTAAAAAATCCCATTTATATGCCGCCTTTCTCCGGAGACTCAGGGTGGCTTACAATCTGTTTAAGCACAAATCAATGTG
>JANHFR010007927.1:3218-17608 GCA_032468015.1 Mimophis mahfalensis | reverse complement strand
TTTTACCTACCTCGAAAGGATGGAAGGCTGAGTCAACCTTGAGCCTGGTGGGACTCGAACCTGCACTAATTGCAGGCGGTTGTTAGTAATTAAGGAGGCATTAGCTGCCTGAACCACCAAGGCTTGGTTTTTGGCTTGGTATAATTAGCATAGTCCCCATGCTTATTTTTTTTATATAAACTTCAATTTTTCTGAAGATCTTGGAGGATGAGGGTTGGGGGTTGAGCACAAACAGAGATAAGCAAGTTTTAAATATGTCTCCAGTTGAAGGAATTGTATTTGTGGGCTTCTGTTTATTTCAGTGGAAGAAAAAAATTGAAAATTATGATGGATTTTACCCCTTGCCTAATGTGTCTAAGATTTTATGCCAGTCAATAATCAAAACAAAGAGATCTGACTGGTCTAAGATCCACAGACTCCCATGCTCTCTCTGAACAACAAGAGCAGCAGAAGTCACCAAAATATGTTACAAATACAGGATGCTATTATGTTATCACAAGCAAGATTTGATTTGAAAGATACAGCATTTGGGAAGTCCAACATTACTAATATCCTTCTGCCCCAATCTTTTCTTTTAGCTAACCTTCAATATGATAGCTACTTACTATACTAAAATAATGTCATGTTTACGCCACAAAGAAGAGGGGCCCCTGAAGGCAGGACAAGAAGCAATGGGTGGAAATTAATCATGGAGAGACGCAACCTAGAATTAAGGAGAAATTTCCTGACAGTTAGAACAATTAATCACTGGAACAACTTGTCTCCAGAAGTTCTGGGTGCTCCAATGCTGGAAGTTTTAAAGAAGAGATTGAACAACCACTTGTTTAAAATAGTTTACGGTTTCCTGCCTGAGCAGGGAGTTGGAGTAGAAGACCTCCAATGGTCCCTTCCAACTCTGTTATTCTATTCATCCCTTTTAATGGGAAATAAAATCACCATCAATGTGGGACAATTCTTTTTCATCATCTGGAAATTTTTAAATAATCTTGCATATGGCATCAGTATATTCTGTGGGTCAATACCCAGGAATTTGGCAATCCTCTGGCAGCTGAGATTAATATTATGATCATAAGGATACAGTTTTACTGCAACTGTAAGAAAAGGAATTTAATTATAATGAATTATTTTTGTTTCAGTGTTACATATTTAATGCGCATATATTTTCCATAAACCCTGCTGAATTTGCAGCATATGAATAAAGCACATTCACACATAAATTAGTCTTCTTACTGTTGAATAATTCTGCTCTTAATTGTTTTAGAACTGAAATACAGCATGAAGTCCTCTTCTAATTTAATTTTCTCCAATACCAAATTCTAGCATCCATCCTTCACTAGTAGATTTCATAATAAGAAACTTGATAAATTGTACATTTTGAATTTCAGAAAGTCTGCTCAATAAATTAATTTGTATGATCATTTTTGAAAATTTAATCTTAACTCTCAGTAATAATGTGTACTACTGCATAAATTGTTCCAGCATGTATTTGCATGAATCCTTTTGCCATAGGCAAATTTAAAAGCTAATGTATCTTAGAGCCAATGTTCAGACTTCTGCTTTGTTCATTCCCATTCTTCATTATAAATCAGTTTCCCTAATTAGTTCTAATTAAGTATTTCACAAAATCTCTTTATCTCAGTCTTTTTTTTTCATTTTATTGTAGTAACACTTTGTTCTGTCTTTAGGCATTACAATTTACACAGTATTTTAATTCATCCAATAACAAAGAGGTTAATTGGTTCTCAGGGTATAGAAAGAAACAAGGTAAGAGCTAATGTGTTCATCTTTTCAGTCTTAAATAACTGGCATTTATATTCCCATAGTTACTTTTCTTCCTAGAGAAGATGTTTCACAGATGTAGGTAGATGACAAAGAGACTGCATAAATCTTACAGATTGCATTTATGATGCAAGCATTTAATGACACAGATTTGAGAATTTGAAATTATTTGGGTATTTGTTTGGTACCATATTGTTTATCAACCCAAATGCACAAACCAATTTTCTTTCCGCAGAAAACCAGCATGCTTCTCTCATACAACAAAGACAAAAGGAGTGGAAGACCAAAATGATTAACATGTATGTATAAATCCAGAACTAATAACCAGTTAATACCCATTACTGAAGACAACGGATCTTGTCTTCTACATCATCTCATATACCCTAGATATAAGGCAAAACATTTTCCAGGCTTCTGATCCATTTGACTGAATGTATTGTGCAGTTTGATTCATCTGTCATTGCTTAAGGAAGTGGTTATCTATATCCCCAAGAAGCCATTGTTGGATTCATTTTCAACCTTTCCTTTCTAAGGAAGCTTTCTAAGATGGTAGCTGGACTGCAATTTCAGAGGAATGTGGAAGAAGAATATGATGGGCATCTCTTTAACACATATTTCAGACCTGGATACAGTACTGATACGGCACTGAATGTTGATAATCCATGCTGGGACAAGGAAGAATGATTTTCTTACTTTTTCAGTAACTTTTGGTATCATGAATGATGGTGTCTTAAGTAGTTGGGAGTACTCTCCTTGTTCCTTATGCTCAATTCTCTCCCCATTCCTATTTAACTTCTAGATCAGAGGCGTCAAACTTGTGGCCCATGGGCCAGATGTGTCATGTGCTGGCTACACTCACCCCCGTTTTAGTGAAGGGGAAAAAAGTTCTGATACGTCACATGATGACATGTCATCATAAGTTTGACATCCCTGTTCTAGATGAAGCAGTTGGATAAGATCATCCTCAAATGCTGTGGTGTCGATAATTATGAGTGCACCTGAATACCCTCCTGTAACACTGCTAACACATGAGCTGTGCAGCTTGCCAGTGGGCTTCCAGGTGCCCATTCTTGATGATTGGCTGTCTACTGAAGTCTTAGATTATAATCAATTCATCGTGGATACTGTATCTATAAATATTTTCATCTTGACAATTAAAATAGTTTAGCTCTACCATGCTTTCGAAACCTTCAGAGTACTCTGCAGGAAGTTATTGATCAGAACCCTCGGCAGAAAGTTACAGACCAGATCAGTATAAAATGTGTCGGAAAGAGACAGTTGCAGAAAAGCTTTTAAGTACTGCTCAGTTTCAGAATTGGATTTCCTTTTTTAACAGCAGCAGCTACCACTGATCAATATTAAATCAGAAACTTGAACATTGCTTCAAGGCAATGCTCAGGTTTAACAGACAAGTCAGTATTCTAATGCTCAGATAGATTGCTTTTGGATTGCACAAGGACAGATAATTTAAACAGAAATCACAGAAGAACAAATATATAAAAACAAAGTAAAAGATAAACACCTCCTAATAAAACATAAGCCAAAACATTATTTTTAAAAATGGTAATATATTCTTTCCATTTATTTCATTTATTTTCCCAGCTGCTAAATAGCATTTAAATATTTACACCATTCTTTGAATATTAAGCACTGGTGATTATTGATATATCTGTTTAAGTAATGCCATCTGTTTTTAATTGGTCTTTTAATTGGATTCTTTGCGTAAAAACCATATTCCAAATCTCTGAATTGCTGTGCAATATGTTATATATAAGGAACCATTCCTGCTTGAACCTAAGCTTCTATTATGAATATATACTGACAACTTTGCCCTTGTTGCATTTGCTCCAATTTTTGGCTTGCAATCTTGTTTTGTTGGCAAGTTTCCGTTTTTTCAATGGATATATCATGTTTTGAAGGCAGGAATGGCAGTGTTAGAAATTTTGTCCAAGCATTAGAGGAAAAAGAAGGGGTTATAAAACAAACAGTAGGGAAAAGATTTGATGGCCATTTGCCAACCTCATTTGTTATTCCAATTCTTACTTGCTCAACAAAACAATACAAAACAAAAAACAAAAAAACAAAACAAAACAAACAAACCTAGGATATTTAGGCCCCAAAAGAATTCTTGAGAAAATCACTGACTAAAGAAGAATATTTAGATGACAGGAGATGTTTACTATATGTTTATTTCTTTGATACACAATATGGTAAGAAGAAAAATTTAGATCAGTAAGGGCTGTATCTACATTAGAAAAAACAGCATAGGTAGTCCTTGATTTATGGTTGCAATTGAAACCCAAAATTTATGTTGCTAAGTGAGAAATATGTTAAATGAGTTTTGCCCAATTTTATGACTTTTCTTGCCACATTTGTTAAGTGAATCACTGCAGTTGTTAAATGAATCTGGTTTCCCCATTGACTTTACTTATCAAAAAGTCATAAGAGGGGATCACATGACCCCAGAACACTGCAACAGTCAGTTGTCAAGCAATGATCGTAACTGTGAAAAATGGCTATAACTCAATTTTCTCAGTGCCTTTGTAACTTTGAATTGTCACTAAGTGAAATTTTGTAATCCGAGGACTACCTGTATGAAATTCTTTTTGCATCCTACAGGCTTCCTTATGATTGTGCCACACTACCCAACAAACAGTAATAGGACAACCTAAATACCAATGTATTTATTATTAAGTTTCCTGAATAACAACCTTCTTCTTCAGAAATGAATGTAATAATTTTCTGGTTTTTAAGATGCTATAAGAGTCCTTCTATATTTTGTCCAAAACATAACTGGGGTTACTTTACTAGAAACTACTACAATGAAAGAAATGACACAATATTTCCTACTTTGATGAGGATTCAACAAACACTCAGAGTTGTACTGCACCTTCCCTCCTAATTTGCCTTCTTAGATCTTTTTAAAATTGCAATTGTTAGAACTGATCCTGGTATTTGCATGCAAAATCTGTATTCTTCCACTATGCAAAGGATTTTCTCCACTGCATTACAGGTATGAATGAATGTGATTGCCTTTGCATACAGCAGTCCATTAGTTTATGTTTTAGCTGCTTATTCAAGTGGTTTATGAATTAGCATTTTTTTTATTCCCGGCTGTTATTTACAAATAACTCAAAGTGATGAACACATGGAGTACGCACAGCAATCTTTCCTATTTTCCTCACAACAACTCTGTGTAGTAGATTAGGCTGAGAGTGTGTGATGGGCTCAAAGTCACAGAGCTGGTTTTCATGGGTAAGGCAGGACTTGAACTCATGGTCTTCTGCTTTCTAGCCTGGTGCCTTAACCATTAGACTAAAGTGGTTCTCTCATGTTCTTTCCCTTTCTCATTTCATTTTATAGGGCTAAAATAGCCAGTAGATTTACTAATGGTGATCAGATGTTTTTCAAGCCCTGAAGCCTCACTTGAAAATTTCTATCCTACTTTTTCAATGTTAAGTTAATATTGTTCCTTTAGCTTCTCCATTTCTACTTTAGAGGTATATTAAAACTTTGAACAATTTTGGGCTTTATCAAATTACACTTCTTGAAATGATGCTCCCCAATCTAAACTTTTAAAAAATTAAATTTTATTTTGAAATATATTTTATGTCATGATAGTGCTTACATTTACTTTCAGTGTAATGAACGTTTGTATTCATTGAAAATTTTTATTTGTTCTGCCTAGTCTCTGTATTCAGAAGAGCTCTTTAGTTTTCAGTATTTTCTTTTTCTGTGTTTGCAGCATAGATTATGGGTATTGTTATTCACTAAGGTAAACAGACAGAAGAATAGATTTGGCCCATTACTTTATTGAAAAAAAAATCTCACACATTTGCACATACACATACAAAAAATGAAATAGATTACCCCTTGGACAATGTATTTCCTACAAACTATCTCCTGCTCTTTTCTTGTTTTCGCTGTTCTTTCCATGGATCAGAACATAGGTATTTGCCTGATAAACTCACTGTAACAGCTTTGCAGTTCGTTTAAACAAATGAAAACATCCTTGGAGTATTTCTTCTTAAGTTTAATGGAGTATTCAGTCCCACTTCAGGATTCCACATTATTTAGGAAGATAATCCGGTTGACCCAAGACCCTTATACATTTAAATGCTGTTTTTTCAGTACATACGGCAGTACCATTCAAAGAGCTATGACAATGATACTGTTTATAGCTCTGAAAATGGCGCTGCCATCTGCACCACGATTCACCAGGAAGACAGAGCTCAAGCAGATGGACAATCCTTTAGTCTGCTGCTCTCGCATGTTAAATGTTTGGCTACTGATATAAACCCACTAGCTTCCCTTTAACCAGACTGGAAATAAAATGAAAACAAACAAGCACAGTGTTGCGAGAATTGCAGAAACCGACATATTTCCGACTCTGTGAGAAAGTTGATTGTCCAAATTTCAGCAAGTGGAGAAATTTTCATTCTGTCATATTACAAAATCACAAAGCTGAATAGTTTCTTATCTATTTCCACTGGTTTTTATCTGTGTGAAGCTTCTGATGGAGAAACAGTTCTCTTCAAGTACACTTCAATGAAAAAGGTATATTGACTTTGTTAGAGGTGATTGGATTGTTTGGTCATGTATCTGTGATAAAACAGGACGTAAGTCTGCTCCAGTCAAATATAAAGTATTTATTAAAGAGAAATAAAACAATAAAGATATAAAACCTTAACTAGGCTAACTAAGTGTACACCATGTATGAAAGTAAAATATAGCAATACAGGCTAGAGAAAGAAGGCCAGAGGGTTTTTATTCTATAGGACAGTGGTTCTCAACCTCTGGGTCGGGACCCCTTTGGGGGTCAAATAACCCTTTCACAGGGGTCGCCTAAGACCATCAGAACGTTTCAATACAAATACAGGTGTATGTGAAAATAAGGAACTATATTAAAGGGTCGCGGCATTAGGAAGGTTGAGAACCACTGCTATAGGAGGAGCTGGTGCTCTGACTATATGTTATTGATGGAGATGGTCAGATGACCCTCAGTGTGACTCAGCAACCATAGCCAACAATATTCTGACAGTAGACTTGTCTACTGTTCTCTTGGGAGGCATGCTTCACTTCTTTATCATTTCAATGCTTTGGTAAATACAAAATATTCCTCTTGCATAAGAATGTGCGATTTTATCCTGCTCCCATTTTTCCACATTTTTCTACAGAAATCATCAGGAGTTTATTTTTATTCATCTATGATAAGAGCAAACAAGATACTAAATAGATCAGATCCAGAAAAGCCACTGGAGAAGAAAAAAAAATACTCTCCCACCACTCCTGACTTTGTCTCTGAACACCAGAACCAGAATCTCATTCACTCAGTTGACTCTCAATCCATATTTAGCCAAGAGGCAAGGAGACAGGAATATGCAGATGTATTAGGAAGCATCTGATGCAGATTGGTCTAGTCAGGAACTGGTTGGTGCATTCAGTAACCTGGTTTGGGATAAACAATCAGAAATGTTGTGAAAAATTGGGAGAGTCTTTTATTTAAGTATATCTTCATGAATGCTGTATGATACTGAAATCTCTTTGAAAATCTCAACTTTTGTCTGGAACTAGAAGTATACACTAACTTGCCGTTGAACTTTGGTTGCTGGTAAGGCTTCCAATTTGAATTTCGATTGGAATAAAACTATGTCCTTAATCTTAGAAGATGCCTTTTTTTTTCTGCTAACCAACGACTTTGAACAATTTGCTATCAGAGTCTAACTTCAGAAATAAGGGTACAAAGGTAAATATTAGAACTGTTTATAGGCCACAAACTTCATTTTTTTAATATTCAGAAAATGTCCCAGTTCATGATCTTGACTTATTTGAAAATTTTTAAGTTCAACTTTTATCAGAATCTGTATTTTCCATTTTCTATCTATAGACATCAATACTAGATATATGTTAGGTCCTATCTAATCCTAATTCAGAGTAGCATCAATTGTATATGTAGTCTAAATTGTCAGATTATTCATAACATCCATTCTGATTTCCTCAGATTCTGGTTATACGTATTTGACATAATGTTCTGCTCATATACTTGGAATTACTGAATTACAGTAGCAAATGTTTTACATTGAGTAATAGTCTCAGATTATAAACAAGTCTTATTATAGCCTTCTACTGCCTGAAGCTTTAAAGATGCAATGGGAAAAGAAGGGACAGAATTCCATGACTGCATGATCAATTCCATGCCTACTAGAAACCAACAGGATTGTCCTTACAGTGATTCCATTGAGTGGGGAAAGTGGAAATTATTCTAACAAAAATCTCAGAGTGTTTATGAGGCATTTTTTCTTTCACCTCAATTTAATTCAAAACTCAAGCTGCTGTAAAAGGCAGAGTGTAAATTGAAGAAATACATAATAATTTCTTGATATAGACTTCAGGTCAACAAGACAGACTTCTCAAATATACCTGTGCATTCTGATTTTCACTAATTTAATTCTCTTTACCTAAAAGTCCCAAGGAGTATTTATTGCAATTATTTATTAACTACCCACTCTAAGCACTTTGGAACTTGCATTCAATAAAACATCCATTAACTCAATATAATGTCAGTAATGTATGTATGACTCAGGATAGTAAATCCTCACCTTTTGGGAGTAGAAACTCCAAGAAGGCAAAATTAGTTTCTGGCTTCCTGACACCTTGGCTTTTCAAACTAAACTTCCTACCCAGTCACAGGTATGCTATTGGTCCCTCAAGGATAATCAAGTATCTCTGAAGTATTCTCATATGGACAAGTATTCACCAGTATTCACATTCCTCTGAAGAGGGAAATTATTAGAGATACAATTCTAAATTAAAAGACATGAAGATAATGACTTTCTAAAAGGTATCTGCTAGCCAGATTTATTTGCTGCCAGCTATATCAGAAGTGAGCTGGAGTAGTTTGCATTTATCTGTATCCAAACCTCTCTCCATGGTCCTGAATCTTAATTTCTAAGTATCTATAACAACTATCCAGATTCCTTGTTATGAATGTCTTAAGTTTCTGTGACCAGCTGACTGTTATATGTGCTCCCAGGTTCAGCTAATGGTCACTTACTCACAACCCTGGAAAATAGCCACACAGTGTGTCTATGCAGATTCTCAGTCATCCAAGTCATGGTTGTCTCACATGGTTATGCTTTCCATATAGAGTATATGCTCTTTCTCACATGCACACACCCATCCACACTTACCCACATTCTTGTCAACATAGCTGGCATGCACTAGCCAGAGGGATGGAAGCTGTCAAGTCTGTATTCTAAGATGAGTCCAAGAGTAGGCAGGTTTCAGCACTTGTTTTATTCTCCAAAATCTTTGCATTGCTATTTTTAAGTCTGGTAGCTGTTGATGGGACTTGGGGATGGGTTTTCCATGTGCTCATGCCCAATTTCTTTTCGCTGATTAAGGTGACATTTTTCCTTTTTTTTTTTTTTTAACAATTTGTGCTTTCTTAACTACTTCCCCTATGGGATCTTCTTTTGGCTTTTGTCCACCATGCTTATGTGGTTGTGACAGCTTCACCTAATCTCACAACACCACTTCCTTTGATTGAACCATCACTGACCAGGGGCTGAGATGATGGAAGTAAATATCAAACAGCACAACTTTGTGCTGAATGAGTGGATTTCTCATTCATGCAACATAATTTTCCTGTATCTCCTACTCCTGAGACCCAACATTCTCAAACTGTCCAGAAAAGATGTATGATGATTATTATAAAAGTTTATTATGGCCACAGACTAGAACACAGATACAGCAAAAGAAAGTGTAGAGTATACAAGGTCATAAACAGCCCACCCCCAGGGACCTTCCTAATGGAAATACAGCATTTAACTCTGTGAAACACTCAAAAAGAATTTGGAGACCTGGGAGGTAATATATGGAGAACCATCCTCTAGACAATACAGTACCTCTCTATATCATTGTACCGAGAGTAGTCTAATTTTAGTAAAGATGTTAATTTGGCTCTGCCATCCTTATACATAGGACAGTATAGGAAGACGTGCTCAACAGACTCAACCTCAGTTCTACCCCAGCGGCACAGCCGATCTCCGACTGGTATCTTCTTAAATCTCTAATAGGGCTGAGGGCAGGATGTTAAAGCATGCTAGAGTGAAGGCTCTTCTATATTTAGGAATGGTTAGGGTATAAAATTATGAAGCCTCAGTCCATAATTATTGGTTTTGTTATAAACTGGCAGAGAGAAGGTTTTGCTGGCTGTTGCTCTTAGATCTTGTAGATCTAAGTCAACTAACTGTTGGTTTACCCAAAATTGGGCCTGCTTGAGGCCATAGTTGTCCATAGCTTCCCCTGAAAAACCTAACAGTTGTAGTTTCTTCATCAGCTCTCTCATCCAGTGGAAGATAAGAAAGTCAGAGAGCATCAAAAAGAGGTAGCTACCAGAAACTGTCAAAAAAGCACCCAAAGCTACCATTTGAAGGTATTAATTGATGCCATACATTCTACTGAGAGAATGCCCAATTAGATTTATGATATGTAGTAAGAGAAGAATTAAATAGTCTGATAGATGTAACCTATGCTTCAAAAAGAAACTATGGATGGAGAACCACATAGTGTAGTAACAGATAACCGGCTAAATGTTTCTTAATAAACGCTTAAAGTTCCTATTACATCTTTTCAAAAAATTCTGCTGATGCATTCAACTGTTGGAGTATCAACAAAGTATCACATACAACTAAACACTGTAATACACATTGAAAGTTTCTGCTTTATAAATTTAAACTTAAACTTATCCTCTCCATATTTCTTTTTCCACTAATAAAGTTTTCACAAGGACTGTGTCCTTTGGCTCATAACAATAATGTATTAAAATCATTCTACGTGTTTATCAGCCTTGAATGAGCTTGATATCAAGCTCACTTATGTACTTGGCAATTTCCCACAATCACAACTCACTTTACCCCTCCCTATCCATGTTTCCTTTGCAGACTGTCAGCATTAATCATTTGATCATAATTAGTACTGCTAATTCCCTATTAAGATGAATCACTCTGTTCTTAAATTGCCTTAGCAACATGAATGTATTTCTGCTGGATCTAATCAACACATTGCTTTTGAAGTCTAAAAAATATGATCTGGTATTCTTAACATTAAGAATTTGTTAATGGAAATTGTAGAGTGTTTTTTTTTATTCGAATGCATCATCCCACAAAGATGTTTTAACACAGAAATAACAATATGATGAACAGACCACCAACATCTGTTCAGAGAAGAAAACTGAATTTATTCCAGTTCTCTAGATTTTTTTAAATGTGAATAAATGTGACCCCTAGTTGAAACGGGATTCTGCCTATAAAATAGGAAATTTGTAGAAGTCCTCCAAGAATTTCCCTGGAAATAGTAGAAAAGAGATTAACTTGGCCCACAGTTTTGTAATGAAATCATGCATAGTCAAGATGAAAAATGCTCTGAGGGCACACCAAAAAGTATAATCTCTCAGGGTCTTACTGTCTTAGATACAATTCAAGATTAACATATCTAACTTACTAACTTAGTCAAGCCTGCTCAGCAAAATTAACTCCTCTATGTCTAGAGTTAAAGAGAGAGATGTTTCTGGATTTACAACAGGTAAGAGCTACATTGTTCCTAAATACATAATCTTTTGTACCAATCCTGGTGTCAAAATTGCTGACTAGTATGACCAGAACTTTGGGCATCTGTTCTATTAAAGATTTTACCTTCGTATTTACCATTTTTATTTCCTTTGCTTTTGTAGTGGTTGAAGAAAATAAATATTAATAACTGGAGTATGGCAAGATCTGCTTTGGGGACTTGAAGCATAGTAATGAATTTCAGTTCTACCACCAATGAAAACCAAATAGATACACTGTTCCACTTAGTCACATCCCTTCCTATATCTACTAGGTTTCAGAGATGATATAGTGTAATTGTCAAATTCTCTGTCCTCCATAGCCTGTGTCCTCTATAAAGTAATAATGTTACACCTAGGAGTCTAACCCATGAAAGATCTAACCCTGCCTTTAGAAATACCTGTCAATACTCCAGGGAGAAAGTACTCAATTCCTAAAAATGTGAATTAACAGGCATCTTAGATAACTTTTGAGGAGCACTCCTTAGACATAATTTGGCATTATCTGTTTCACCATTATTGCAATCCCCTGGAACTCCAGAGCAGTACTTAACAGAGGAATAATCTTTAGTTCATACTTAGTTCATGGTTTTTCCTGATTGTGGCTAAAATTCTGGTCAATACATGTCTTTTGAGTCCATTTTTCTTTTATCAGTATATTCTGCAGTCTTCTTTTGCATATGCCATTCTCTTTCCATGAAAGTGTCTTCTTACTGCTGCTTCTATGGGGATGTACATACTCTTGCTCCTCTCATTGCTGATATGCTTAAGCATGTGATTATTCAGAGACGGGTTCTGATTGACTCATAAAAAAGGAAAATGGTGATTGGTTGCTTGATTACTTTGCATTTCCTTTATCTTTCTAAGTATCATAAAATAATCTTCTCAGAGGTGTTTTTTTAAAAATCACAAATAATCAGATTCAGTAAAGACACAAAAGCAATGGAAACCTGAACAGTTGGTTGGGTTTTTTGTTTTATGTTTTGTACCTCCTTTCAATGCATGGTTGACATTATTTTACAGGAATAAGAAAATCCCACACACACACCAAAAAGAAAAGTAATTGTAAACTGCAAATTCCATCAACTATTTCAGAAACTAATATTTTACAATATTCTCTTTTAATTAGCTACTTTCTCTAGGCCCTATATCTACACTAGATTTTTAAATTTCATTGAATCTTCATATCATTCTATTCTATATGTCTAGACTTTTGCCAAACTCTATTTTGTTTTCTTAAAACTTATGCATGCCTAGGCTATAGAGCAGTGATGGCTAACCTTTTTAGCACCGAGTGCCCAAAGTGCATGCAAACCCCCCAAATGCAATGCACGTGCATTCCCCGGACATGTGCCCCACCCCCGCACATCCGTGCATTTCCCCATGTGCCCCACCTCCCACGCATGCACAGCAGATACTTGAAGACCAGCTGGCCAGTGGGAGGTGCACACACATGCATGGCAGAGCTGAGCTGGGGCGACACAGACAGGGCTCTGCGTGCCACCTCTGGCACTCATGCCAAAGGTTCACCATCACGGCTATAGAGCACACTCCTTTTAGCAACTCAGTCTGTCTTTATTTCTTTATGTATTTATTTCCATTTCCGTTTCTGTTTTTTATGCTTCCGCCTTGGTTTGACTCTTCTCTTCTGAAGCTGCTACAGCCAAGGGAAATGGCTAGAAGAACTTTACCCTAAAAAAAAAAATAAATCATACCCATTGTCTTAGCTCTTGTCTCCTTTCTTGCTGCCTCTTTCTGGCTGCCTTTAGTTTGATTCTTTGCTTTTCCTCTTGGGATTTGGCTCTGCCTAGCCCATCTATTCTTCATGCTGAGTTCCCAGGAAGAAAGCTTGTCTTTCCTCTTCTTCCCTGTTTGATTGGCAATTGTGTTAGCCTGACACTGAAGGAGGTAAGAAGGGAGGGAAGGAAGGCCCACTGATGCTTCTAATCTGTTCAGGCCTTCTAAAATCTCTGTTGTTGTTGTTTTTTGTAATGAGTACATACTGTAACTTGCCTGGGTTCATCAATCTTTGCTGAAATTCTAGGTTGGAGAAACTTCCTAACAGTGAAAACAGTTAACCACTGGAACAGCTTGTTTATAACAAGAGTCTGGACCTTAAATAGTATAGGGTCTCCTGTTTGACCAGGAGGTTGGATCAGAAGGCCTCCAAATTCCCTTCCAGCTTTATTTTGAATACAGTGAACATTCCAGCAAAGACTGACTGGGTAGATTAGAAGCACCAGTGCACCTTCCTTCCCTCCCTTCTTAGCCCTCCTCTAATGTCAGGCTAACACAACTGCCAATCAAGCAGGAAGAGGGGAGAGACAAGGTGCCTGCCTGGGAGTTCTGCATGAAGAATAGATGGATGAGGCAGAGCCAAGGCCCAAGAGGAAATACAAAGAGTTAAACTAAAGGCAGGCTGAGAAAAAGGCAGCAGGAAAGGAGGCAGAAGTAAAAAAAAAAGGGGTCGGTGGGTGGGTGGGTTTGAAAATGGGTTCCTCCCATGGCATCAAACTAAAGGAAATAAGCAGGTTGCATTCAGGCCCAGATATGGCATTGCCATCTTGGTTCTGCCTCAACAAAGGAGCAGAGGAATGCCTGAGTGGCTGTGAGTGCCTTAACACTCAGAAACTGTTGTATCATTATAACTGGAGGACAGAGTTGGCATCTCTCTCTTTCTCCATCAGGGGTGGGCTCCCAAAATTTTAGCAATGGGTCCTCTGCCTGGTTACTGGGTGGGGGTGGCCATAGTGGGCATGGCCTAGTTGGCCTCTGCACCATAGTGGTGGGGCCGTTTTTCGACCTCCCCAGGCTCTGGAGGATTTTTTGCCCACCCCAAGCCTCCATGTGGGCTCTGCACTTACCTGGCATCCAAAACAGGCCACATGGAGACTCTTTGGAGGGGGGGGGTGGGAGGGGCCAGCCAGGAGTGGGATTTGGAAGTTCTCTGAACTGGGCAGACTGGTTCCCCCAAACCCCTACAAACCCCCAGCAGCCCACCCCT
>JANHFR010007924.1:154993-176198 GCA_032468015.1 Mimophis mahfalensis | reverse complement strand
AGGAAGGAAGGAAGGAAGGAAGGAAGGAAGGAAGGAAGGAAGGAAGGAAGGAAGGAAGGAAGGAAGGAAGGGACACAGACCTCCCCTTTTTCAACCCCAACTGAGCATCAATTTTCTTTCATTTCCCTTCTTGCTGAAAATCAGCATTGCAATTTAGGAAACTTTAAGAGGGAGAAATAAGCCCTGGCAGGGATTTCTGACAGCATTTAAAAAGAAGAGGAAAGGAAAACAAGAGAAAGTTCTCTTTTTCCCCCTTCCCCCTGTCTCTTTTTTGATATATTAACCTTTGCAAGATACAGAAAATTAAAATGTTGACTTTGCATTTCACGCCCCTGCCAAGCCCCCCCAGCCCCCAGCGAGATGGACAGCAAATAAATTTAACAAAGCAACAAAAACAGAATATTTCTCGCATTACATCATTAGGGCAGCAAGAAAGAGAAGGAGAAATATGCTAATCTTTAACTTTACATCAAAGGAGCTTTGCCGTTTTGGAATAAATGAAAGGAGGAGGCCCAAATCCCCCAGGAGGATATTGCCAAAAATAAAACACAAAACATTGGCATCCCTTGATTTATTTCAACCTGGACCCCAGGAGGGGTTTTTTAAAAAGTGTGAGGAAGCTCAAAACAGAAGACTTTCACGGTGATGAAGTGGGCAGAAGGCTTGGGAAAAGCTGCTGCCTCTTTGCTGCTGGAAAGGAGACCACACGGAAAGCCACCCGTCCTGGGGAATCGGCTTCCCCAGGTGTGAAAAATGCCACTTTCTTCGCAGGCCCAACCACACTTAACTGCCTACCTGGAGTGCACTGGCTGTTGGGGAGGCAGGTGCTGTTGGCTTCCATCGGGTCGACGCAGCATTCTGCATCCGATTCCTAAGGTTAAGGAAAGAGAGGGGGAAAAAACCAATTTTTTTCCAAAGTTTGTGGACTTAGATCCCCGTTTTGTCATCTCTTGCTCCTGTGTGAACACCAAACCACCATGCCATCGGCCTTATGTGGCACTGCCTCGTCTGAAGCACCCAAATAAAATAGTAGGACAGAGCAGAGGCCGCACGATGGCGGCTGGGGAAAAAAACAAAAACTCTCGGTGTTGTTGGAAGGAACATCCATCTGGGTTCAGTTCCAAGCGGGAACAAAGGCACTAGAAACACGGAGGCCGATTGGAAAGACGGTGGAAGCAGAACCACCAAGCCCATGGTTCCCTGGTGCAGCCGACCACATGGAAGTTGAGAGAGGGAGAGGGATAGTTATACCCTCTCTTGGGCTTTGCACGTGAGCTTCCTGTTCCTGTGCAAGAACACGTATCCTATTTGTTGCAGGGGTCATAGCTAACTCGGTAGCTTGTCTGAGTCCCAGGTTGGGTTGAAGCTTGGGCTGATGCCAATGACCTTAGGAGATTTCGCAAGGCAGGGAGCCAAAGGGGATCACGGGATCCCCGGAGGCACTGAGACCGTCATAAATGCGTGTCCATTGCCAAGTGTCTGAATTTTGAACTCGTGATCGTGGGGATACTGCAACGGCCATACGTGTGAAAAACGTCACTTTTCTTCAGTTGTAACCAAACGGTCACTAAACAAACTGTTGTAAGTCGGGGACTACCTGTAGACCACATTTCTGGGATATAAATATAAATATAAATAATTCGATTCAATTCAATGTCTGCTAACACGGGAGGTTTTTAAGAAGAGATTGGACAAACCCTTTGTCTGAAGCGGTGTAGATCATCCTGCCTGAGCAGGGGGTTGGACTAGAAGACCTCCAAGGTGCCCCTTCCAACTCTGTTATTCTATAATTCCATAAGGCGGGAGGAATCTCTGGAGGAGGGGGGGAAAAAAAACGGGGTTCGAATCTCTTCAAGTCAGCCCCTCCTGGCTTTTTTCCAGACCCCAGACAGCCTATGCATTTGATTTAATAAATAAATTTTAAAAAATCCATACCCACCAAAGCGAAAACCCATCCAGCTTCTGTCCTGTCAGTGGTTTCCTTTAGACTCCCTGGCCAGAGTCATTTGGCTCGACGCCATCCCAGCCAGCTCCCGACAAACATTTCAACATTTCACATTTTGGTTCCCGCAAGGTATTCTGCACCGGGCATAAAATAGCTCTCTGCATTCCTCCAGTGTTACCACGATGAAAGCTGCTGTTTTATTTACTACCAGGAGCCCAACACGATGGGCCTGCCTTGGTACGTTGAGGTTTGCGGCTTGGCTGGAGCTCCGAGCGCCCCTCTCCCCCGCCCCTTGTTGGTTTTTAATCAAGATTGGTGGGATCGATGTGGAGAAAGCGGCCCTTTTAAATGAGTTGTCAACGACACAACCGCCGCGATCTCTAGCCAAGTTTTTCGTGCAGACTGATTGTCTTCCTGCCAAGCTGCGGTCGCTCGGATGCTTTAAAGGCCTGCTGATCCCGAGCCGTATTTTCTCTTCCCTGAAGTCAAAGCCGGATGTACCGCCTGCCCGCGGCTGAAAAGCCGGCTCTGGAATTGATCGATGGCACGGACAAAAGAATAATTCAACCCAGCGGTGCTGGCTTTGGGATTTTCAAACTGGAGAGAGGTGGAGATATACTTGCCTTTCCCTGAAGAAAAGTGGAAAAACTTGACGTGAAGAAGACAGACCGTCCTCGGACTTACAACGCTTTGTTTAGCGACCGTTCGAACGGCACTGAAAAAAAGTGACGTGTGGCGGTTTGTCACACTTACGACCGCTGCGGCATCCCCATGATCACGGGATCCAAATTCAGCTAGGCAACTGGCTCATATTTATGACGGTCGCAGCGTCCTGGGAATTTATAACAAGTTTCTTGTGCTGCTGTTTGACTGGGCTTTTACAGTACAGCACGGACTGTTCTCCGGGTGGATAAATCTCTGAAGGTATCCCTATTTTTTGCAGTGAGGGCAGTACAAGAGTTGGAAGGGACCTCAGAGGTCTTCTAGTCCAGCTCTCTGCTCCAGCAGGAAGCCCTACACCATTTCAGACAAACCGTGGTCCAATCTCTTAGAAACCTCCAATGTTGGAGCGGCCCCAATTTCTGGGGGCAAGTCATCCCATGGGTTAATTTTTCTCCCTGGAAGGAAATTCCTCCTTAGTTCCAAGTTACTTCCCTCCTTGGTGAGGGGCTTAATTAGATTACATTACATTAGACCAGGGGTCTGCAAACTTAAACACTCAAAGAGCCATTTGGACCCGTTTCCCACACAAAAGAAAACACCGGGAACCACTAATTGAACAACCGGTATGACTGGGTGGGCACGGCCAACTCACATCACTTCTTCCCACCCAGTTGCCTCCTGCTCTGGAATATGGAGGGAGTCTCCATCCCACACCATCACCCTTACCTTCTCAGGCCAGGCGAGGAGTGACGGGGAGGGGAGGGCAGGGGCCAGTCAATGGTGGGATCAGCAGCAAAGGCCCAAAGAGCTGCATGTGGCTCCAGAGCCACAGGTTGCCGACCCTTGCATTGCAAAAAATCTGGTATGGAAATCTTTCCGAAACAAGGACCCGGGCCGTCTGGTGGATCAACAGAATGTATCTTTAATTTACAGTCAGGAAACAAATCCTTCTTTTATTCACTGAGCGGCGGCAGAGGGTTTGGTTTGGGTTTTTTTTTTAAAAAAACAGCCTTCTCATTCACAAATCCACGCTGATCCGATCTACGGACTAATATCCTTTGGAGTGATCAGTAATCACAACTGGAAATCAGGATTAAGATGCTGCCGTCTTCCAGAGCCACAGCAGGGGGGCTTCCTGGAAGAACAGATGGCTTCCCAGGCTGAGCCTCCCTCGTAGCATCCTCTGAGTAGGGAAAAGATGGGACTAATGTGGCTTGTTAGAGCCAGAGCTTACCCCGGGAGTAGTGCCATCAGTGAACGCACGAGTCAGCCGGCGGGGGTTATGCTACTTATAAAATCCATGTGTCCAGGTCACGGGGTTCAATGGATTAATCTGAGCCTCTAATCTCTTGCTTTTTATTTTAGACTAGCCGATAACCCGGCATTGCCTGGGTATTTATTTACCCCAATCCTGTATTAGACAGGAATGGTGATGTGAAGGGGCAACGTAAGTGCGGAATGGGCTGTCCTCCCTCCTTCCACGAATGTCTCCGCAATTCCCGAAGAGGCCATGATGACGAGAGCAACTTCTCCCTAAACCCTGATTTCGGCAACAATTAAAAGAGCGAAAAATGTTTTCCCTGTGCCCCCAGAAGCGTCGAGAAATGTCATCTCTGTGTGACGTACATCATGTCGGTCTCATAGTGGTGCTGGCAGGCCCCGTTATAAATGCCCCTTGTGGAGTACTGTGAAGCCGTTACCATGGCAGCTCCACGGTGCTGTAGGCTGTATCTTCACAGAACACACACCCCGTGGGGTGTTAGGGGTGTCTTATCCCCCACAGTATTTGTTTCCAGAGAGTAAATCATCCGTGTACCAAGTCAGGTTGATTGCTCAAAGCGTTCCAGAGTTATGCTGGAACAGACATACATACACACATGCACACATCCATTTATATATATATAGATAGATCTCAGCCAACAGCCACAAGCCATACCTACCAAGCTGTCAGTGGATTTACTGGTGACTTCTGCTCCCAGCACAGTTAGAAGGAACACGCAGGGCACCGCCATGTCTGAGATGAAGAAAATAAAAGAAATATTGTGTGTGTGTGGGTGTGCATATATACAGCTCTCTAAGGGTCACCACCTCCAATCATCATCCTTGTTTAATGACCCCATAATCCCACGCGGGGTGAAACTGAATGGAGCTAGCAGAGAGCTTTCATGGCCCGATGCCCTTCCTGTTGCCAATGCGGAGTTTTGTTTAGCAGATACATTCTCACTGCGTCACCACCTCCAACATACACTACACAACGTAACAGAATAAATAAATACAGATCAATACAGAATTATGCCTATACCCAGACTAAAACATACGAGGAACTGGCCATGGCTAGTCTAGTGAAGAGAAGGACCAGGGGAAACTTATAAACTCCGAGAGCGATAATAACTTTTTATGAAGCCATTCGCGAGGCTGCATTAAGTTCCAATTTGGCATGCACGATTGGGAGAAAACTCCCGGCAAACATAAAAGGCAATTTTGATCAAATTAAAAGGGAGGAGTGCGCGGGGGGAAAAAAATATATAATCATAATCATAATAAAGCTAAAAGGAATCCGATGAAATGCGCCGAACAAATTGGCTTTTTTTGATAAGCCCAAATGGGGGGAAAAAAGATGCACCTCCTTCAAGTGATAATTGAACATCCTTTTCTCTGCCATCCTTAGAAAATGAAGTATCTTTTTAATCTCCCCAAAAATATATATATATATATAAAGAATACTAAATACGGCTTAAGAAGCACAGAGAAAAGGAATGGAAAGCTTTTCGGATCCGTCAGTTTCAACCCGAACGGAGCTTAGTTGTTTATTCCTGGGAATTTATCGCATCAAGAACCAAGCGGACGTATTAAAGGAGAGGGAAAAACTGATAGAAAATACACAATCGCTTGTCTCCCATCAGAGTCACATCAAAGCTTTGAGGCCTGGGAACGCGGAGGGCTTATATAAGTCTTCCTCTTATCGGGCGCATCAAACTGAGAGGCATACAATTTTTCATTTTACAACCTAATTTCTTTCCTATTAAAAAAAAAAGGATGTAACTCATTGCCTAAGATCCGAGGACTACTAGCTCTGGGGGATTCTGGGAGGTGAAATCCACACCTCATAAAAGTTCCCAGGGTTGACAAATATTGTACCCCGTGATGGCCTTGCTATAAACATCTGTGTTTCGCCAATATCGGTGAGAAAAATGAAAAATAATAGTTCATTCCTTCCAGCTAGCCAAAAACAGTTGAACTGTTGAGCTGTTGAGTGGCCTGATGAATCGGTCTCCAAATCTGGAACTTAACCAGCTAGCTGCGACGGTCTTATCTGGGGGCAAGATAGTTTATTTGGAAACTCGGGTTTCTTTTCTTTTTAAACCACCAGGCTTGGCTGGAAAAAAGAGAAGGCCGCTCTAAGGGAATCGGCGAACCGGTCTTATCTACCTCGTGCCGGCGGCTGTTAATGCGGTGACGAAAATGGATACTAACCCCCTTCTCGTTTGGAAAAGAAGACAAACCGGAGTCCGTCGTAGAAAGGATGGAGGGTTAGCGAGACGGGTCGCCTGCCCGCCCGGCTCCTTCGATCATGTCCTTATCAACCAGGCGAGGATTATTTATGGGGCGATTTTTCTCTGCTGCCACCGATTTGTAAGAGGTTCCGGCGTTTGCTCTCTGGCTGTTGCGGCTGGCATTTATCTGCCTTTACGACCCGGGAATTGATCTGTCTCCTTTCAAGATTTGAGCCGCTGATGTTTTTTTATCCTCGCTGAGCCTGTATTTCTCTCGCGCCTTCGAGGAGACGGATTCGCTTGGCAGAACGGCTGCCCGGCTGAATGGAAGGCTTTAAGTTTAACGGAGTTGGAAGGGGCCTTGTAGGGCATCTAGCCCAACCCAACCCAAGCAGGAGACCCTACACTATTTCTGACAAATGGAAGTCCAGTCTCTTGAAAGCCTTTGGGGACGAAGCTCCCGCGACGTCCGAAGGCAACTTCTGTTCCGTGGGTTGATTGCTCTATCAGAAAATTTCTCCTTATTTCCAGGTTGAATCTCTCCTGGATCAGTTTTCATCCATTATTCCTTGTTTGGCCTTTTGGAAAACAGCTCGACCCCTTCCTCCTCCTCTCTGGGGCAGCCCCTCAAATATTGGAAGATGCTCTCCTGTCTCCCCTGGTCCTTCTCTTCCCTAGACTAGCAGGCCAAGTTCCTGCAATCGTTCATTGTGCATTTTAATCCCTCATCCTCCTGGTTGCTCTTCTCTGCACTCTTACCAGAGTCTCAATGTATTTTTTACAGCATGGTGACCCAAACTGGATGCACTACTCTAGGTGTGGCCTTACTAAGGCTTCGCAGTGTGGTATTAGTACCTCCCTCGATCTTGAATCAAAGGCCTCCAGCTTAGGGGCTATCTCGCACAAGGATGGGCTTAAAGCGGACTTCTTCCTGGTCAACTTCCCCTTACGGCTTTCTGGGACCCAAGTTTCAACCGAAACCTGGTTACAGGCAGTCCTTGCGACCGCAACGGAGCCCCAAATCTCGCTTGCCACTAGTCAAGTTGCCAGAAAGATACAGTACACGGAGAAACGAAAAGACAACGCCGTTTGGGTCCCAAACAGTCCTCCCAACGTACAAAATTATAAATTAGACCCTTCGCCTCGAGCCTCTTCTCTCTGGAATAGTCCTAAGGACCAAACTGCAACGAAAATGGGGGGAATTATTCTGAGTTTTCACAAAGGAGCCTGCAGCTCCGGCCTCCGCGCTTCCCCCCCAGCAGCGATACCCACCCATTGCGCTTACATTCTCCGGCATGGCTCCGCAGCCGAGCTGCGTGCGAGCAGAGGTAAAGATTTCTAATGCTGTAATAGTTAAGCTGATTAAAGAGGCAAGGCGATCAAAGGAGGCTATTAATCGGGATTCCAAGGCGAAGAATGGTTCTGAAGGCGCGTCAATTACACACCAAAAAAAGCCCCCCCAAAACTGGCAGCCACTGGGTTTTCTATAAAGTAGCTTTTCCGAACGCGGGGTGGGTTTAAAAACTCAAACCGGAGTAGGAAGCCAGTCATTCCAAGGACCCAGACGCACGTCGGGTCGCGACTCCGGGTTCTCCAACCCCCGTCTGAGTTGGTTCAGACAACCAGTGTCGAAATTGTGGTGGGGAGATCTCCGCTAGGCATTCATTCATTCATTGAGATTTTTATGACGCCCTATCTCCAAGGGGACTCCGGGCAGCTCACAAAACAGTAAAAAAACATACAATAAAAAAAGTTAAGAAAATATTAAACCCACCTCATTAAATAATTTAATGGGCCAGCTGTGTTGGTGTAGAACAGGGGAGGAAAATATTTGTGCAAGGAATCCCTGTTCTTCACTCTGTGCTGGTGTGTGTGTGTGTGTGTGTGTGTGTGTGTGTGAGAGAGCCTTTTTCACACACTGGAATTTCCGCTCCCTCCTTCCCACCTTCCCTTCCGTCTTCAGCTGCCTTCTGCGCGTTCTCAGAGTCTCTCTTCCCACTCCAAGGCTGACATCCCCATGGGTTGGCGCATCCTTCATCTCTTAGCCCGTCAACCCGGAGTTTCACATCTTAGCTTTCGGACCGCGCCATCAAGGCAAGCTTTTCACTCCACACCAAAACCTCTGCTTCAAACCTCACACCAGGGGGAAAAAAAGCTCCTTTGAAAAGCTCCCAACCGTCGCAGACCACGAAACTCGAGGGCGAGGGAATTAATCAGAGGAAAGAATATCGACTGATTGAATATATAAATTTAATTTGGAATATAAATGAGGGTCATTAGCGCGAGGGTGCCAGGAGGCACAGCCCAGAAGCTTCAACAGCCTTCCCCCCCCCCAATTCTGAATCTTAAAAAGGCAGCCAACCTGCTCCCCAATCTTTCAATTTTCTAGCAAAAGTTGTCAAAGGCGCAGGTGAATCCCTCTTGGCCATGGCTGCTCTGCTTCCTTCCTTAATGAGGGCCGGAGTGGATGCAACCAATTGGAAAGTTTGCAAAAGTTTGCAAAAGCCGCAGCTCGCCGAGTCTCCCTGCTTTGCCAAATTAATCGAGGGGTGGGGAGATCCCCTCCGGCACGTGGGGGCTTTTCCTAGAAAATTATTCTCATCGCAGCCCCGGGGTGATAAAACAGCTGAGCAAAGGAAGAAAGAAAAAAAAAAAACCAGCCCCATTTATTAAAAATAACAAAACCTCAAAAGGTGGAGCCGCTAGTGGTACCTTGGAAACTTCAACCCATGGTTAGAATTGGAGGCTGGTTGGAGATGTCCTTTCTCTTGCATTTGGCCAAATTTCCAGAACCTGCCGAGCTGGTTACCCTGCCCGGATTTTGACTCATCGCTTTCTTTGAGTCATTCCAGGAACGAGTTCAAAGGACATAGAGAATTTTGTTCTTTTTCACCCTCAAAGGCTCCACAAACTGTCTATTAAATAAAAGAGGATTTTCCCAAAGAAATCTAGAGAAGCGATAAAGACCCTTGCTGCAGAAATGTATCCTGGGTTTTATTCCCCTTTTGGGCTAGGGGTGACATGATAGCAGTCTTCCAATATTTGAGGGGGCTGCCCCAAAGAAGAGGGGCTCAACTTATTTTCCAAAGGACCAAGAAGGCAGGACAAGAAGCAATCGATGGAAACTAATCGAGGATAGAAGCAACTTAAGAATTAAGGAGAAACTAACAGGGAGGACAATTAACCAGTGGAACAGCTTGCCACCAGACGTTGTGGAGGTTTTTCAGAAGCGATCGGACAGCCACCTGTCTGAAATGGTGTAGGGCTTCCTCCTTGAGGAAGGGGTTGGACTAGATGACCTCCAAGGTTCCTCCCAGCTTTATTTTTGAATCTCGGTTCTTCTAGTCTGCTAATTCCACAATTCTTCCTCTCTTGATGATACCGAGCAGCATTCTTTGGACCGATTCAGGAATTTCATTCCCTGAAGGGAGAATCTATTTTAGCCGGAGGGCTTCAAAACGTAACGTTTTAGCAATCAGTTGGAAAGTCTCTTTTTTAAGCGGAATAAGATTTCCACTCCACTAAAGGATATGTTATGTTGACAATTAGAAATGTCCCACTGAAGAATGAACTGTGACCAGCTAACTCGAGATCCGGTGTTGTTCTATCGTGTTTTCTTCCTTATGGTTCTCATGAAGGCAGGGAAGATGGAGGAAAGCTTAAAAAACTCGAATTAATTTTCCCCCAAGAGCAAAAGCGAGGGGGAAACTGTTCCTCGAGCAGACTCAACCAGCATCAAACAGACCCACCAAAGAAAAGGCTTGTTTGCTTAGAAGATAAAAGCGGTTTAAAAAGCACCATGCTACTAGTGACATCCACTTTAAGGTGGCCTTTGGCCCCATAAGGCTTTTTGCACACTTAGTTTGCCACTTGTATTTGGGGGGATTTTTCACATTTCTTGCACCTGTTTAGCTAGTACTTTTCTGTACCTGCTGCCAAAGGTCAGTCATTCTCCGGCAGCAACTTCCTGTTTCTGCTTTTTCAGCTCAAACCAAGTTTTAGAGCAGCTTGTATGGCCGGGAAAATGGGGATCCCCACCCCGGCAGCCGCCTCCTCCTCCTCCTCCTCCTCCTCCTCCTCCTCCTCCTCCTCCTCCTCCTCCTCCTCCTCCTCCTCCTCCCATATAAAAATGAACTAAAAAATAGAGTCCAAATTAAAAATCGCCAAGGTTTTTTAAAAGACAACTGGGCAGACGAGCCGAGTTCCCAAGCAAAAATCAGAGGCATAAAATCACACGTGTGAATAGCAATTGCTGGGCTGGCTGGGAGTGATGGGAAAGGTAGTTCTGGTTGGGCCTGAATGGGAAAGCGGAGGAGGGTGCCCCCCCCCCGGACGTGCTGGTAGGGGATGATGGGCAGAGTGGTCTCACTTTTACAAGAAAGTAGCATGATGAGCTGGGGAGGATGATGGGTATTGCATTCCCCCAGATCTGGAAGGCACTGCATCGAGACTGGTTGGAAGGAGAGGATGGGTATGGTAGTCCTGCCGATCTAGAAGGCAGGGGGTTGGGAAAGGCGGGCAGGGGAGGATGGGTGCTGGGCTTTAAATGGGCCAAGCAGGCAGGGGAGGATGGGTGCTGGCCTTTAAATGGGCCAAGCAGGAAGGGGAGGATGGGTAGTGATTCCTACGCATGTACAAAGTCTTGCCTAAGGATGGAGGCATGATTTCTGTATGCCTGTTGGCGGGGAGCAGGAGCCCCATACCCTGGAGGGGGGCAGGGGATGCTGGGTGCTGTAATCCCGCGCCCTGCGGGCTAAACTGACATGCCATCCCACCCCTGGGGGGGGTTCCCCAAGGCCAGATCTGGACACCTGTCCCCATAAGCCACTCCAGGACCCCTTCCGACCCGAGATCGCCCGCGATGCCCCCCCAAAGGGCGGGGCCGCCACTAGCCCCGCCCCCCGCGCCCCCCTCGCGGCCTTACCTGAGCGCGCGGGCGCAGGAGCAGCCGTTGGCGGCGGCCGCCAACCGCGCGACCGGCTCCCGTTCGTACCCCCCGCCCTGAGACGGCGGCCCTACCTCACGTCCGCCCGCTCTTCCCTGGGATTTGTAGTCCCGCCGGCCCCGCCGCGGCCCGCCCGCGCATCGGGCGGGAAACTACGCTTCCCGTCAACCCCCGCGGCGGCGCCTCTCACTTCGCCCAGGTAGACGCCGTCCCGCCTGGCCCCACTTCCCTCGTCCCCCGCGGTGCCTCTCGGGAAATGTAGTTCCGAGTTGGGACGCCATGCTGAGAGGGTTAGGCCGCGGAGACTACAAGAACCAGAGATACGCCCGGGCGAGGAAGCCATCTTGAGGTTGCTAGGAGACCAGACGCCCCTAGTTGAGGCAAAGGGTTCAGGTGAGAGAAAGGTGGGGGTGTGGGCCAATTTTTGGGCCTCATAAATTCCCCTCAGCTTTAAATCACAATATATAATTTAAAAACTCTGGAACCTGTACCGATTTAAATATCCCCCCAAAAGTAGGCGAGGAACAACATACCTGCACACCTGTGTTCATCCTTTACGTCAGGCCACTCCAATTTTAGGCCATAATTCCCCCAAAATTCTGTCAGAAAATGAGGCAATCTGGATTCTGCCCTCCCCGTGCACAAAAGAATGGCATCCAATAGGCTTTCATGGTTTAGCAGGCAATTATATTTTTATTTTAAAGAAGCAAGAGTCATTTCCCCCCCAAATTTCCTCCTCAGAAACCAGAGAATGATTTTATTCTGGTCCCCACCAATTATATATATATATATGTATGTGCGTGTGTGTTTGCATATGTATAAGTGTATATGTATATCCATGGCCCAATATAATTTTATTTATAATTTTTATTGATAAAATAATATATATATATGTGTGTGTGTATTGTATATGTATACCTTACATGGGAAAAGACCCGAATACACCAAGATTTATATATATGTATACATATATACTTATATATGTGTGTATGTGTGTGTGTGTGTGTGTGTGTGTGTATGTGTGTATGTATATATGTGTGTGTGTGTGTGTGTGTGTGTATGTCTTTTTAGGTTTTCGTGGGTGTGTGTATGTAAAGGGTTCGTATCTCGGGTTTCTTCCCACGTCAAAATAATTTTATTTATGATTTTTCCTTTAACATCCATAAATACCTGGTGGACAGTCTGGGTCAATATACTTTACATACAACTCTAATAAAGAGGTTACTATTTAGGTATACATAATCATAATTTTTCAATTTCTAGTATTATTATAAAATATATATACTGAAATATAACAGAACGTATTATAATTACTGTGTATACACAAATGTTGGCAATTTTTTTTAAAGGGAGGTTGTTTTGAGCCCAGTGGTTTGCATTTTTTCCTTTTAGGCCATAATTAAATGCATAAATTAGGCATAAATCAGGTCCAAGACACGTCCAGCATAAATAAAGCTGGGGTCAAAAGGGGACACCCCAAAACCAAGTAAATGAACAAACAAGAATAAAATTAGATAGGAAAAAAATTAGGGAGGTTATAAGATTCACAGGTCAATGTTTTTTCTGCAAATGTTTTTCCAAGCAATACCTATGCATGCCATGGACAGAGATGGCCAACTTCTAAGATTTTACAAACAAGGTGCCCCAACCAAAGAGGCACACATTCTTCTGGAGGGTATGGTAGCCAGAGCTGCCCTGTCTTTGTGTGTGTGTGTGTGTGTGTGTGTGTGTGTGTGTGTGTCACAACTAAAAGGGGAAGAACTTTCCTCATGTGTTTATGGCTTGACTTTTTTGACCCACCCTGTCTGTATCTGTAACAACATCAGAGTGGTGTGGAAATCCTAAAGATTTTTGCTGTGATTACAAAGACCAGAGCATGAATTTTAAAAACTGTCAAAGGCCCTCCTTTCTATCCTTCCTACTTGCTGGTTGAATTTTGGGCAGGCAAACCTCATCCAGCTCATGTCTTTAGCCACCCTCCAAATGCAAAATATTTATTTGTCCAACAGAGCATCGTGATGCAAAATTTCCAGGTCTCTCTGTGCTATCAAGGCAGCTTTGATTCGACCCGTTTGTCTACCCCAGGAGGTGAGACAAGAAGGCATCCCAGAGATTAGAGTTCAGTAATCCTTATTTTTAGCCATTATTCCCATAACACAAAGCACAAAAACAATCTCTGGTGATATATATGTGTGTGTGTGTGTGTTTTTGTGTTAGCCTATTGCTTTTCTTTGCAAAGTCAGATATTTTCAGTGTTTTGGATGCAAAGCGAGCAGAAGCTGGAGTCTTGGCAAAGCTCTCAAAGGACCAGAGCTTCCACAGCCTCCAGCAGATGTCCACTTGAAAATTAAGACCTCATTCCATGCCGAGGCTTTGTATAATCCATAGATTATAATAGAGAGTTTCTATTTTTTGAACCAGAGATATCCGGACAGCAGCCTGGAAAACTTATGTCGCCGGCTGGAATCAAACAGCTGGTCCATCAGAGACAAAGGTTATGCTCTTGCTCTTAATCCGTACGGTTGAAATCTCTGTAGCCCGGCAAGAAAGAGGTACGTTTTCTGACTGGGTGGGCACACTGCTGCTAGTTTTCATTTAATGGGGGTCCTGTCACCTGACATGCCATTTGAATATCACACTTTGGGGGGACCGATGAGCTTGTAAATCCTAGTTGAGTTTCTCTACTTCCAGTGACTTCTTCACGGCCACCAGGCCTTTCTCCCCAACTCGGTTTCTTCAAAGTCGAAAGATGGTTCACAAATGCCTTTCGAGATGCAGACTCGTTTTTTCCTGTTCGAAAGGGAAAGGCCAGGAAAATTGAGCCTCTGACTCCGCCCTGATTCGATGGGCCCGCCCATTCTGTTTTGGCTCCTCCTACAACATCTCAGGCTTCTCCCTCTCTTAAGTTGCTCGCTGGACCAATGTATATTATATAGATAGTCCTCAACTTAGTACCGTTCATTTAGCGATTGTTTGACCTTATAATGTCACTGCAAAAAGTGCATTTATGACCAGTCCTCTCACTTACAACCATTGCAGCATCTCCACAACCATGTGGTTAAAAGTTAGGCACTTGGCAACCAGTTTGCATTTAGGATAGTTTGCCAGAAACTGATTGCCAGTCAGCTTCTGACAAGTAAAGTCAATGGGGTAGCCAAACTGACTTAACAATTGCAGCGATTTGCTTAAAATCTTGGCAACAAAAAGCTATAAATTGATGTGAAACTTAACAACTTTCTTGCGAAGGAAATTCTGGTCCCACCTGTGATCGTAAGTTGAGGTCTACCTGTTTGTAAATAAATGCATGGACATATTAAGTGTAGATCCTGCCTTATCTTGAGGTGTTCAAGGTTGTGATGTGGAGCAAGCTTTTAATATTATCCTCACAACACTCCTGCAAGTTGCACAGATGGCAGGATAGTGACCGGTCCAAAGCCTCTGTGGCAGCTCTTGAACCCAGCTCTCCGTACTTACAGCTACACCAAACGACTCTGAAATTTGGAGTTCGTTGGCCATTGAGTGGCTCAAAATTTTGCGGAGGCTAAAGACCATTCAGTATTGCAGGAAGGAACAAAATCTCCCCCTCAAATGAAAAAAAAAATAATCAGAAAATTGCAAAGAGCAAGATTTGCTTAATGTTCTGTTTTATTAGGCAAAACAAATCGGCACGTACCTCACTGATTGGAGGGGGGAAATGTACACGGTGGAAATACGTCGGCCTTATTGAGTTTTAAGCTCTGAAAATTAATAAAAGAAGTGAAGAAAGTTTGAAATAACAAATGCCAAGCTTCCCAGAAATTATTGGCTTGGGATTTGAAAGGGCCCAAAGTCATCTAAACTAAAGTCCCTTTCCCCCAAATCTGCCTGACCCACATTTTTAATGCGTAATATTTGTGCCTGGCAATGTGGTTTAGGCTTTTCAAAATGCCGTTAAGATCTCTGGAGAATACACCACGACCGTTTTCCAGGTATTTTAATAAACTAGTCTATTGGTCTTGTGCTCAACTGAGTGAAATTTTAATTATCGGTATAATGGGGCCCAAACTGGCTTAAGTAGTTTTTCTGCCTGCTTTAAAAAAAAGGAGAGATGGTTTATTCCATAAACTATGAACCTCAGTCCTGATCTCAAAGCCATTTGAGCCCCCTTATTGCTGTTCCTTCCCACACGTACCCCACCTCAAACTCCCACATTTTGTGTCCTGATCAGCCGTGGCGAAGCTTAGAAGCCAGGCATGGCTAAAACAGATCAGCAAATTCCTCTGATTTTCTAAAACGACGTTGTTCACAAGGTTAAGAACGAAGCAGTACGTTCATATATTTGATAAGATCTGGGAAACAGATGAGCAGTTTATTAGACCCTCGATTTTTTATTTGGGGGGCAGGGGGGATGATTCACAACAAACTGCTTTGGGGCCATCACTAAGAAGGCCTAGAGTCTTGCATACTTCACATTGATTTGGCTTGACAGCCGCTGGGCAAGCATTGCCATAAGGACGTACTTCAAAATGGTAAAGATTTGTTTTTAATAATAATAAGAAAAATAACCTGGATCCAAAGGGTTTGGGGCTGAAAAATTGTGATGTTTCCAACTTTTTTTTTTTTTTTTTTTTTTTGTAGAGAACCCTTTGCAAGCAGCATGGAAGAAGAGAGGAAAAGAAATTTCTGTGCTTTTACCGTGTATTTTGGAGAGGAAGATGAGGAAGGGAAGTCTCGGGGAGCAGAAAGAGAGACCATGCAGGCCGCTTTTGAGAAATTCAGAAAACGGCGACAGGTAAGGGGGAACCGATTGATTTGGGCGGGAAGACTTCATCTGGTTCCTAGGAAAAACCATCCAGTTTTGCACTTTTTTAACAAACACAGACTTTTTGGGGGGGAAAGTTTTGCCAAGGGGTATCCATCTGCAAAAACGAAAAAAAGAAAAATCGTACGTTCATAAACCCGATGTCCAGAATGTATTCCATTCAAAGAAGGTGTGGGCAAAAACGATGTGCGTTGTGCAGAAATCACTCACAAGTGAGGTAGATACAAAGGTGTGAGTGTGAACTTGGAAACAACCCGCTCTGACCACTAAGGGAGTGGGAGCCAATTAAACTCAGGAGTGAGAAAAATGGAGACATTAAAACTGACTTAAAACTCGGGGCGGGGGGGGGGGGGGAACTTGGTTAGATCAACCTTTACAAATGGGTAAAAGGGAAGAAGCCCAGGTGTGAGTAAATTTGCAAAAGACAAACTCGCTCATTGTTAGCATGGTTTGCACAGGGAGAACCTGGTGGCTGAATATGATTTATTGTTAACAGTCAAAGAATACCTATTAAAAGTGTCTGGAAAAGCCAGCAAGCAACTAACCATTAATATGAGCGTCGAAAGCGAGTCTAAACAGTTTTGTAGGATAAATTCCTGACTATCGATGGCCCAGTCTGGTTATTTTACCTTATTCATTCTTCATAGACAGATCACAGGAAAAAAAACCACTCTGATTTCTCTTGATCTTTTCATTCACTTGGTTTAGTTTTTCTGTATTTGGAGGATTCTTTCAAAGATGCTTTCATCTGTACCTTTCTTTTTTTTAGACCCATCTGAGTTGTCGTGGGAGGGGATGGAAACTTAGCTTTGATTAAACCGAGTATAAATCACTGGCTTTTCTTTTGTCAGAAATGACTGTTTGTACGTGGATGGAGGGTTACATTTCTTTCTTTATTTCATGCACTGAATTAATATCACTGAAGTGTTCTCGGGGAAATGGCTTCGATTTGAAGATGACCACCGCTTCCAAAGGCAGAGATTTCTTGGTTGAAAATAAAACATGAAAAATCCAAACAAGAGGCCCCCACAATTCATGTACACATTAGGCCAGATTTGCAAAGGCAGGCAGGTGAAAATATCTACTTAATTCCATTGAAAAACAAGCCGAATATTCTCTTACCTTATGTTAACATTGGCTGCCTCTTGGAAAAAAAAAACAAAAAACCTAGGCCAGCTCGTTTTTTCCATTCATATTTAAAGAAAGCAGGTTTTTAATTCGCTTTTGATGACTCTCAGGAGGGGAAACCCTTGTTTCAGTGCTGAAAATTCCACTCAATGCACAGCAATGCTAGGTGTTATTAAAATTAATGATTGTTTTCCCTCTGATAGATTTACATTACCGGCGAAAGACCTAACCACAAAATTGTATCGGCTGAGGGTTGTACGTTTGGATTTGACTGTGTGCCTTGGCAACTGCTTAAGCTCATTAAGTTCATGCCTTCATTAGTGTGCTTCCTTGGGAGAGTTTAAGTTTTTTTAAAAAAAAAATAGGTTTAATAATTTAACCGTTTCTACCCAGCCCACCTTGTCAGAGCTGTTGTTACCAAACGTGCAGAACAGATGCTGGAAGTAATGAAAAGAAAGGAATGGGATAGATTTGTGTGGAAGTCTGGATAGGGGGTGGGTTTTTCAAGCTCAGAGAAAACACGTAAGCTTGGAATAGAAGAGGAGAACGCAGGCCTGGGAGGTTAAGATTAGAGGGGTGCATTGTTTTGGGGGGTCAAAACAAGGGGTCCCGACCTTGCTTCAAGAGATCTAATAATTTTGGCTTTGAATTACAGTATTTTGAGTTCAGATTACCCCCTTGGGAGCCCAGAATCAGACGGATCTGATTAGAAACTTCACTAAAAGCAGGAGGAAGGTGCCGCAGGGGGGAAAAACCTTTTTGGGGTTCACTTCCATTTTCAGCTCGTGAGGAAAATGACTGACCAGTCCAACTGTTTTCCTCTGTCCCTTTTCCTCCCTCCTTCGCTCTGTGCCTTCCCTGCCTTGACAGCAGGCAAGATTGGTGGCATGAAGAGGCTCTATATAGCTCAGCCACGGGAAGGTGTCACGTCTGGTGGTGAAAGACGGCGGGTTGTTCTTGTACTCTCTCCTCTTAAAGTCTCAATTACAGGAGCTAACAAGGTAACTGGTCGTGAGGAACTGGTGGGGCCTCTCTGGCCTAGGGGTAGAGCTCTGGCCCTACAATCAAGGAGGCTATGAGTTCGATCCCAGGTAGCGGCAGAGGGTCTTCTGCTTGGGCAAAGGGGTTGGACTAGATGACCTACAAGGTCCCTTCCAATTCTGTTAAACCTGTGATCTGTGGCGTCCTTCTGTGCACTGGAGATAGATAAAGAGGTGGCGATGAGATGGCCAAAGCTGGCTGGGCTCCTCCTTCAGATAAGAGCCTCCCACTGCCAGGTTAGGAATGGTCTATCTGGAAAAACAAATCCATGTGTTGCTTGTGGCATGGAAGGGACTCTGTAAGACACCCCTTTGGTAGCATTGGAAGGAGCGTTGAGGGGCCGCTCTGTTTTCTTATGGGTGTTCCATTGCTGGGGGCTTTTCAGAAGAGAAGAGAAAACCACTGGTCTGAAGGGGTATGGGCTTTCCTGCTTGAGCAGGGGGTTGGACTAGATGACCTACAAGGTCCCTTCTGGTATTCTTCCAGGCTCAGGAGTAGTCTATCTGGGCGCAGGTGGCTTTATGCATTGTCAAAGAGAGCGGGAGAGGGGAAACACGTTACCCATTAGCAAAGTGAGGAAAAGAGAACAAATAGATTACCAGATCAACAAGAAGTAAGATTTCATCAAATGGGGACCCGCAAATTTGACCCGATCATTTAAAGAAGTCGACTTCTTGTCCTGCCCACAAGACAGGCAGACAGTGCTTTTTGCCTGCCTCTCCGTTCTAAAGGCATTCTGGATGGGCTTTCATTGAACCCCAATTTCTTTTCTTCTCCTTCTTTTATTTTACACCTTTAAAATGGCCCCACCATCAATCTGGATGGCAAGTCATCCCTCTGCAATGCCAAGGGAGGCCTTGATCGATCCGCGCCCTGATGGGCTGGATGATCTCTTTGGAGGTTCTGTGGTCCTCCCTCCCGTCCCCGTGAATTTCCTGTGGGTTAAATTCACAATCCTTCCCCGTGTCTTGCTTCGTCTAGCCCAGCAGAGTCCCCACCCACTAGGCCTGCTAGGTACAACACATCTTTTCCTGCAAGTGTGTGTGTGTGTGTGATGAACTCAGATTATGCTGCTTGCAGCACTGTGGACTACTGGTGGGGTAAAGATAAGCCTGGGTAGGGAGAAAGAAGCCGAATTGACTGGAGCCTTCAAGTGGCTTGTTTATGGCCAACATCATGGATCATTAGCAAAAGCAGTAAAGAATATTTGAAAAGGGGTGGAGGGGGTGGGGTGGGTGAAATCTTTCTTCCAAGTCTTGATTATTTATTGAACGCCGGTGACAGTCTCGGCATCTCATCCTCGAAAGCAAAATGCCTGCAGGGGAGCGAAGACAGACAGCGAGTATATTCCATTGTCAGATTTTGTAAGAATGCTGCACGGGCGATTCAAAAAAAAAACAATATCCACCCAACATTCTCCCCTCTCCAGCCCCAGAGCCTCGCAATCAAAGAGCAGACGGTGGTGGGGGAAGAATTTTTGGAGGCTGTATACTCGGTTTGTTTGCTTTGCGGCTTCCAAACCTTTTTTCCTAAGGTCAAATTGAGATAATATTTAGATTCCCATCCCCTAAGATGCTCAGCCTGTCCTTTTATCATTGCCAATTCGGACATAGGAAACGTTTGCGGAAGAAAAACCAAATAAGGATCCAACTGAGCCCAAAGCTTCCATTTGTAAGCAAGTCGGTTGTTAAGCGAGTTTTTTCCCCCATTTTATGACCTTCCTTGCCCCAGCTGTTAAGTGAACCGCTGCAGTTGTTAAGTTAGTCACTTGGTTGTGGAGTGAATCTGGCTTCCCCATTGACAAGCAAAGGTTGCAAAAGGGGACCATGTGACCCCAGGACTCTTGCAACAACCGTCGTAAATACAAGTCAGGTACCTGAATGTTGATCACCCCACTGTGGGGATGCTGCAACAGTCATTAAGCGTGAAAAGCAGTCGTAAATTGCCTTTTTCAAAGCCACTGTAACTTCAAACAGTCGCTTAACGAATGGTTGTAAGTCGAGGACTACCCGTATTGTGAGATTACTAAACATCAGCAAAAGCCTAACCAAAGAGGAGCAACAGATTCCACCATTCCCCAAAGGAAGGCAGCTTGGTATAGTGGTTAAGACGTCGGCCCAGAAACCAGGAGCCTCAGAGTTCTAGTTCCTCCTTAGGCATGAAAGCCTCCTGGATCAGTCCCTCTCTCTCGCCCCAGGGGAAGTTTTTGTGGGGAAAATAGGAGGAAGAAAGTGTATAATTACATATTTGCCACCTTGAGTTACTTATAAAGTGATAAAGGTGGGATTAAAAAAAAAGGTCTAAAATTTAAAACTAGCTTAGAAAGCTACAAGACGCTCTATTCTCCTTGTAACAATTGGATGAAGAGAGACACCTCCATCTAGAATGGATCAACTCAGACCAAGTTGGGACACCACCCCATTTTTGTCCCTGTTGAGACCTTTTATTCTCTCTGAGATAATTTCGGGGAGCATCCCAAAAATGACAGGCTTTATCTCGTGACTGTCTCACCTCCGGGAGGAACATTTATTTGGTAGTGGTGGTCAGGGCTGAAGCCCACTGAATTTGCACCCCTCTCTCTGCATACTTATTTTATTTACTGATTACATTTACATACGGGCTGCCCACCAACCCTTCTGCTATGTATTTACTCCTTTCCTTTTTAAAAAAATCCTCTTTTTCCCCCCTTACTGACAGTAGCCTGGAACCCAAGACATCCTTTCCCTCCAAAGCCCAAGCGGAGACGGCTTGCTAAGAGGGGGAGAACCATGGCAAAGAGGGCCACGGGAAATATCCCCGGGAGCCACACGTGGCCTTCAGCAGGGACTCTGTTTCTTCCCTCCGCCGCTCCAAAGGTTTCGCCACGGGGTTAATAAACAGGTAGGAAGCTACGGAGGGGAAATTGGTGTTTTTTCCCAGCCTTTCCTCATGTCAGAAAGCATTTGTGGGCCTGGGAAGATGAAGTTGTAAATTAAGCTTTTGTGAAGGTGCCGCCGCCGTCGCATCCCGGTGTCCTTTTGATGGTTACAGATCGGGGTAATGGCAATAAATTAGCCGGCAGCAGCTGCCCAAGGACATCGTACCCTTGCGGCCATCCCCCATTGCTTCATTTTAGAGAGATTTCCTTCCCTCCATCCCAGCCAGCCAGCAGCACATTACAGGCATGGTGTTCATCCCCCCCCCCGGGG
>JANHFR010007924.1:98211-109527 GCA_032468015.1 Mimophis mahfalensis | reverse complement strand
GCCAATGGCGCTGAAAATAAATTCTTAAAAGCTGAGACCAATTAAGGGCAGCCCTTTTTGCAAAAGGCAAAAGAGGAGACGGCTCCACGGGGATGAAAACTGCACGAAAAAATGTGAAGCGAGCCATTTGCGTTCCTGAGGAATGGCTTCCGAGGCAGCTTTGGAAAAGGAAGGAAAATTGAGGGGGGGAATAAAGGGAGGTTTAAGTCCATTGGGAAGATTCTAGGTCTTCTTCAATTGAGCCATAGATTTTGAGGCCTTCCACAAGGGCTAGCCGAGGCTCTGGGAGGAGGGGAAATCAGCTAGGCCCCACTGGGGCCTTTTAGCCTGCAAGGCCTCAGTTGCCGACCCTTTGAAGGCCCTCAGACCAAATTCCTTCAGGAAACCTGGGATGCCATTGGCTCAGGTGCCTGGAGGCGGAGCTGAAGGAAATGCCTTCCTATATCAGGGAGTCCTTTCCTGAGGGTGCTGGATATCGCTTAGTCTCTCAGCTCATGACTAGGCAGGCCTTAAACCCTATGTGGTTTCGGCAGGATTGAGAACTACTAGGCCTCAGTTGCTTCCCTCAGCCCACTTGGTTTCAGGCCTGCAGACTAGGCCTCAGTCATGTCTCAACCCACCAGGCTTCAGGCCTGCAGACTAGGCCTCAGTCATGTCCCTCAGCCCTCCAGGCTTTAAGCCTTTGACTAGGCCTCAGTCGTGTCCCTCAGCCCAGCAGGCTAGGTAGGCCTCAGTCATGTCCCTCAGGGCTGCAGGCTTTAAGCCTTCTGACTAGGCCTCAGTCATGTCCCTCAGTCCTCCAGGCTTTAAGCCTTCTGACTAGGCCTCAGTCATGTCCCTCCGCGCTGCAGGCTTTAAGCCTTCTGACTAGGCCTCAGTCATGTCCCTCAGCGCTCCAGGCTTTAAGCCTTCTGACTAGGCCTCAGTCGTGTCCCTCAGCCCAGCAGGCTTCAGGCCTGTAGACTAGGCCTCAGTCTTGTCCCTCAGCCCAGCAGGCTTCAGGCCTGCAGACTAGGCCTCAGTCTTGTCCCTCAGTCCAGCAGGCTTCAGGCCTGCAGACTAGGCCTCAGTCTTGTCCCTCAGCCCAGCAGGCTTCAGGCCTGCAGACTAGGCCTCAGACATGTCGTCCAACCTGCTTGGCCTGCCATCTAGTCCTCAGCCTCCTTTCCTACTTCCAGCTAGGGCCCCCAGGCTACAGCTGCTCAATGTTGCTTATTAGGCCATGGAGGTGCAAGCTGCCACCAAAAACATCTGTCTCAAGCACAGAGGAAAAGGCTTGCCTCGGTTTCCCTCTTGCATCCCAACTCCCAAATTGGCTACATTCTGTCTACTAGGCCTCACTTGTGAGGCTCAAATATAGTCAGTGAAAATTCAGGCAATAGGGCCTTGCTAGTCCTAGGGGTTCAGGCAAACCTCAGTAAAGCACATTCTTGGTTTTGGATCCTCGTTGGTTCTAGCCTCCTTCCAAATTTTGAATTGTGTAGAAAGGAAAACTCAGAGTTGTCACTATGGGCATTTCACCTCTTCCTTGATTCTGAATTTCTGGGAGAAAAGCCAGTGTATGAGCAGCAAGAAAGATGGACATCATCCCCCATGAGAGGTATACAGTATAAGCCTTAGAAAGACAGCTTAATCCTTGCTTTGCCTCCAGACTGATTGTATTCCTTGCTACCAAGATGTCCCACCAAACACACCTTTCTACTTTTCTTTCCACAGTTCTCAACATTGCCATTGCACGATTTGGGAAAGCAACAGAGATGTCCAGGTAAGCCAGGTGCAATTCCAAGAAAGAAGGAAGGGATGTCATCTATATCTACAAAACAAAAATGTTCGGTGTGTGGGTCCCCTTAAAAATAGGGTACTAAAGTGGACACCCCCACAAACATTTCACTGCCAAGCTGTACTGCACATGTGCAGAGGGTTACCAGGCAAAGCATGCAAATCGGAGGCTCTCCAGCCAATAGAGGCAAGGCATGCAAATTGGGCGAAGAATCCTGGGAATTGTAGGTTGCAGCATTGTCATAAATACCCAAGCGAAGCTGGGTTATCAGTTATTTTATATATGTTTCCATTTACTCCCAATATTTGACTTGCATGGGTTAGTACCAGATGCTCCACTGTAAACAGATGCTTCACTCTTGGTGGCTTAAGTCTGGTTTGCAAGTGCATGTATATTGGTGAACCATGGTTGCATGGTACAAATCCAGCCAAACCCTGGTGCAGTGGATATAGATAGTCCTCAACTTCTGACCACAACTGAGCCCCAAATTTATGTTGCTGAGAAATCTGTTAAATGAGTTTCGTCCCATTTTACGACTTTCCTTTGCCACGTTTGTTAGAGGAATCACCGCAGTTGTTAAAGTAGAAACACTTTTTTTTTTAAAATGAATCTGGCTTCCCGATGGACTTTGCTTGACACAAGGTCGCAAAAGACGGTCGCATGACCGCTGCAACGGTCATAAATACGAAACAGTTGGCAAGCATCCGAAGGTAAGCCACGTGACCGTGGGGATGCGGCAATGGTCGGAAGGGTGAAAAATGATCGTGAGTCCCTTTTTTCCAGCACCATTGTGGCTTCAGTCACTGGTACAGATTAACAGAGTCGGAAGGGACCTGGTTGGTCATCTAGTCCAACCCCCCCAGCCCAAGCAGACCCTACACACCATTTTTAAACGGGCTGTTCTAAGTCGAGGACTACCTGTATACAGTTTGATTCAAAAGATCTGAGTCCTTCAAAGATTGCTTCTTGCAATCCCACCAAATGTATGCTTGGTGCATGCCCCAATTTGTGGAAAGTAAGAGCACCCTCAAAGAATATTGAAACCGGGCACGGCCTCTAATGGGAAAGACTCCAGGGTCTTCATTTATCCCAGTCCAAATCTTATATTTAGTCATTCGGCCTTGGGCGAACGTTTGAGTGGACCGGCTCCTTGGAAACTGCTTCTGGACACGCTCCTTCCCGGCTGATGGAAGTCAATTGGTGATTCATTGACCTTCCTCTTTAAACAAATACATTATCGTCTCCCACTTCCATGTAATCGGAGTTTGTTTATGCCTTCTCTTTCATCTTTGGCCTCTGGCTTTTTTTTTTTTTAATTTCCTTATAGCCATCAAGGAGCAATTTTCTTGTCTTTTGTCAGCTAAATGGGCTACAGAGAGTTGAAAACAAAGGAAATCGGTGACATCTGGGTTGGTTTTTTTCCCCCGGGGCATCCGTGAGAAATGCTTCCCCCAGTCACCTCCACAAAATTTATCAGTGTGGAAATGTGATTTTCAAATGAGTGGCTTCTTCTGCTCTGCCGTTTCACAGGGAAAGTTGCAATCTGCCCCCTTTGTTTAATCAGACAGTTAACTAACCAAACAATAGGCTGACAAAGCAATCTCTGAAAAATTCCATCCAAACGTTCTGGAAAACCATCATACCTGAATAGCAAACCCCAGTTTTATCAGTGTCTGGCCATGCAGCTTGCAGCTCGCTGGGTTGGTGAATTCAAAAAACTGAATGCAGTAACAACATCATCATCATCATTATTATTATTATTATTATTATTATTATTATTATTATTATTATTATTATTCCCATTTATATGCCGCCCTTCTCCAGAGACTCAGGGCGGCTTACAATCTGTTAAGCACAAATCAACACACAAAATAACACGCTTAGAAAACTTTCGGGAATTGGAGAAAAGTGTGCCTTCCAGGAGAAAATATTTGTTCAATTTTAACATCCTTGGCAAACCAAATTTGAAAGATTGCTTCACCCAAGTAGCTTAATTGCTCCGAAAATACAAACCCCGGGGAGTAGTAAATAAAACATAAATATTGTCTGTTTGCCCAGGATTAAGTTCCCAGTTGATTTAACGGCTGCCTTTATTTTTTGCCTTCTACCAAAGAGATATTGTACTGGAACATCTATGAATCTTTTTTGTATTCATCGCCTTGCATGGATAGCATCTGAGACTGTAAAACAAAATGTTCCCCGGACCACAAACAGTTTATTGTGGAATGTTTCCAGCATTTGAGTTGGCTCCAGCTTCACCTATGCTGGGATTTTGGGTTGCAGAACTATTTACTAGCTCTGAGTATCAGGTAGTTCTAACCTCTCCCCTCTTTCTGATCTATTTCTGGGAAAAGAACAACAGAGAAACCTTTTTTTTTTTTAAGATGGAGGCAAGCAGGCGAGCGAGAACTTTTCCATTTTTAGCCGTTTCCTTGGTGGCAGAAATCTTGACAGCTATTTTTACTTTTTTTTCCCTCCATAATACCTGGTTGTTGGGTCATTGGGAGGCTCTGGAGCTGGTGATGGGAGTGGTGACAACCAGTGCTATTTGCCTTTAAAAAAACAACGGAATAACAATTTTGAGGGGTGATGATGTGAGGGAAAAAATGAAAAGAAAAAGAAATTATGCACAGTTTATCTGCTCTAATTTAGCTGACTTCTCAGAATTGTAATCCTTTCACCCTGCCTCTTGCAACACCAGACTGAAAATTAGGATATTTGAATTTCAGCTCTGGCTTAACCAGAAGTGGAATACGTATTATTCAAAAACCACAGAGAAGAGAATAAGACCATCCGAGAGGGAGGAAACGCATAGAGCAACTGTAAGGAAATAACCCTCAGTCTAGAAACAGCATTTTCCTCCATCAGACTTACCTGGCTTTTGTGCAATGTGCTTCTTTCCAAGTGTGTAAAAAATGGTTGCACAATGAAGAGTGTGCAGCCTTTTTTAATCCACACTCGGAAAGAAACATGTTGCACACACAAAAAATTAAAAATCTAGTAGATAACAAACTATCGATACTGTACCAAGAGAAATGCCTAATGCCAACTTCCACACTCAAAAATTAAAGAACGTTTACAGATAAGACCACTCTTTGTCCTATTTCTGGATTTGTTTTTTTCATGTTTTCCTTCTGTTGTCCTTTCTGTTGGGGTATCCCCTACTGTTTTGATTGCCTCAGCATTCTCTCTTCCTGCAGAAGGCAGGAAGTTCATTTTATTAGGGTTTAACAGCTTCCTGTTAATGGCAATGGACGATGGTCGGATTCCAAAAGATCTGTATGGAGAATTAGTGCAGGGAAGGCGCCCAGTAGGGAGACCACAGCTGTAATATAAGGATATCTGCAAGAGGGACCTGAAGACCTTGGGAATTGGCCTCAACGAATGGGGAACCCTGAGCGATCTGGAGGCAGGCTGTGCAGCACGGCCTCTCCCAATTTGAAGAGACGCTTGTTCAGCAGACTGAGGCAAAGAGACAGTCCCGACACCAGAGAAACCAGGAAGCCAGACGGGACAGACAGTCTCTGCCCTCAGTGTGGAAGGGATTGTCACTCTCGAATTGGCCTTTTCAGCCATACTAGACTCTGTTCCAGACCTTCAATTCGGAGCATGATACCATAGTCTTTCGAGACCGAAGGATAGCTAAATTCTTCAGTTCAATCTGTCAAATTCTTCCAGGAGACCTGAGCCTTCACACACAGCTTCTGCTGGCCAGATGTAGAGTAGAAAACAGATGTTGTACCCTTAGCTTCGAGGTTTTGTAACAGTAACGTCCGTCACGAAAGGGTGCCATAGGGCTTCACAAGGTGGGCCCTCTCTCCTAGGATACCGACCTTCCATAAGGGTTGAGGGGAGCAGCCTAAAGGCCTTCTGCAGAAAAGAGGCATGGCCCAATAACCTCCAGCCATCCATTTATTGAATCCCACCTCTTTCCATTAAATTGAGTCTGAGCCCTGATTCAACCTACTCAACCCTCATCGGACTATTTTCCCTTCCATTTTCAAAAACGTTGTAAGAATAAAAACTTGCCAGACTCACTCTGAACAAGAGAGGGCGCTGGTGGGCTTGAACGCCGAATCCAATCCTGTGTCTGAGTCCTTGCTGAGCATGGCAAAACTTCATTGGAGTTTGACACTAAGGATGTGGTTCCAGGCTACCTGGTTGCTGACTCCTGTTTGAAGAGGCTGGGAATGATGGGGAAAGGTGTGTTAGATGCTCCCACTTGTCTCATGAGGGGGACACATGTAGTCAAGGCTGAATTTAAAGGGGCTTGGCAGTTGGATGGCTTCCCACTTCCAAGCCTTAAGAGCCACCTGAAGCTGTTCCTAATTATTTGGTTCTCACGCCAAGTGGAAACCTGGGGTTCTCTTCTTTGCTGGTGGGACGGGACAATAGCCCCCTCCTTGGACCATGGTTTTCGAGTGGTTCTAAATATCCCACCCCCCTTTTTAGGCTGCAGACCACAAGAGCCACAGCAGGCAGTTCTGAGAGACCCCAGTTAATCTGGAAGTGGGACCTGTGCCGTGATATATCAAGACTGAATGAGTAACTGGCTAGTAACTTTTAGCCTGGCCCTCGTGGACCTGCTCCTGTTGCTATATTCACAGGTAAGTGCCTTCCTTCATTCTTAGCTTTGTCACAGAGCTAAGCAGTCATATTTTTTAAAAAATGATATCACACGAAGCTCTGCAAACTGAGAAGGGCGATAAATGAATGATTAAAAACAAGGTTCACGGCTAAAGCAGAGTTAACAGGCCACACAACTCCCTAGTTCAGAATTTAGGCAGACTCAGCCTCCTGCACGGAGCATCCTTCCTTACACTTCAGTTTCTTTTGCCCAACCTTGCTAAAAGAGAGACAGGCTGAGTAACCTGTGAGCCAGCAGAGAAAGAGATCTGTTAGGATAGGGCTTGCAAAGACAAAAGCCCGAAAAGAGATCCCAAAAGGTGTTTTTTGTTTTTTTTCCAAGAAGCAACTGAACTTCCTTCGTTTTTCCCTGAAGATGTTTCGCTTCTCATCCAAGAAGCTTCTTTAGTTCTAACGGAAGTTCAGTCAGAACTGAAGAAGCTCCTTGGAGGAGAAGGGAAATGCCTTCAAGGAAAAACAAAGAAAGTCCAGTTGCCTCTGGAAAAAAAAAACCACCATTGGGACAAACCCTGACCTGGAGGACTGAGAATCTCTACTGACATCTTGCAAAGTAGATCTAGCAACCTAGACTGAGGAACTTACAATCCAATGGTGCAAACATAATAACAGTTTATAACACAAGATTTAAATTATCGTAAAACCAGAGTGCGTGAACAGTTCTACAGCGCCATCTTAATTCAATTTTAAAAGCCGCCCGGAAGAATTTTATTTTTGTTTCACTGTTAAAATGCCCCCTTGTAACTTTTTTAAAAGTCTAGCTTCGCTTCTGATACCATCCTGCAAGTTTATCCTTGTTCCAATCTGGAGCACTAGCCCTCCTGGGGGAATGTTTCCTCAATATATTACGTGGGAGAAAGAAGAGAAACATTAGGACCAACTTAATGAGTTTTTGTCCTTCTCCTTTTGAGGTATTTCATCTGTATTTTGTAACATTTTACACACACAGGGAGACACAAAGACAAGCACACATCCGTCTAATCTCCCTGTTTATTTTAGAAGCAACCATTTGGCTGTGGGTGATGTTTCTTGGGCCTTTTTTTAAAAAAAATTATTTTAGAGGGGGTAATTAGGGCTTCTTGCATGGCTAATTAAGTTATCCGGTGAACAAAAACAAAATTTCCTGGAATGATGATCGGCTGATTTAGGGTTTGCGTAAATGCAAGAGCTCCTTTTGTGCTTCTCTCTCAGTGCTCTTCCCTCAGGGATCTGGCTGCCTTTCACAAGTGTTTTCTTACCCCCATGCTTCCAGAGGAACGGGGGCGGTGTGCGTGTGGGGGTCGGTGACAATATGTCTCTTAAAGTTGCTGCCAAACACACAGGGGCAAACTCAACAGCATTGGAGAGCAGAGCAAGGAAGGGAAGGGAAGGGAGGGGAGGAGAGGAGTGGAGTGGAGAGGAGAGGAGAGGAGAGGAGAGGAGAGGATAGAGAATAGAGAAGAGAAGAGAAAAGAAAAAAGAAAAGAAAAGAGAAAAGAAAAGAAAAGAAAATAGGATAGATAGAATAGAATGGAACAGAACAGAACTGATAGTAGAATAGGAATAGAAGAGAAAATAGGATAGAATAGAACAGAACAGATAATAGAATGGAACAGAAGATAGGATAGGATAGGATAGGATAGGATAGGATAGGATAGGATAGGATAGGATAGGACAGCAGTACCGTAGAATTAAAATAGAACAGAATAGAAAATAGGATAGGATAGGATAGAACAGAACACATAATAGAAAAGAAATAGAACTGAAATAGAATAGAATAGAAAATATCATCTTCCCATATCATTTACGCGCATCTGGATGAGCCTAGGCATTTATGCAGACGTGGAAAGCAAAATGCATTCAGTGGTGGGAAGACGTAATATTTGCGTGCAGGGCTGAGTTGAGCCATAGGATGGGTCGTTGGCTGTTGGCTCAGTGCCCCAAATAGATCCAGTCCTTGTGGGCTGCAAATTATGGCGACGGCGCTTCCGTGAGAACCCAACCCATCCAATCCGTGGCTTCAAATGACATATCCCCCTTGTGTCACTGCATCGGGGTCCCTCTTAAGGGGGGTCTCTGGCTCAGCTGCCCTTGTCCACTTTCCCCACTGCTCCCGACAGTGCTCTGGATGGCCCTGGGTCCAGCTGCACTTAAATAATCCCCACCCCGAGGTCCATTACTAATATTAGCAGCACCAGGCTGGAAAATAATATCCCAAGTAGGGCAAGGCAAGGCAAACACCCACGGTGGGGGTTCTTGAAGTGTTGTGGCCAAGGCCCCTGCTGGTAGTTGAGCTTTACGGCCTTACGTGTGCCGTTGCCATAGATCAACTCTTTCACCTTCAATTACAGAGCTGCTTTCTCAAAAGCTCATAGAGGGGATAGGTTTTTAAAAACCCTTGCCAGAGCCGTTTCTGGCGGGCCGACTAGAAAATGCATAAGACGAGTAGATGTCTGCCTGCAGACCCACCCCAGGTGAAGACAGGCACAGAACGGAAAGACTGAACAGCTCACCGGAGGAAGCGGTGATGTCACCCTTCGCAAAGCAGGGCTGCTGAATTTACCCTTGTTTGCTTAGTAACTGGGGAATTCTCAGTGTGTGTTTGGGGGGTGTGTGTGTGGAGAGGACAGTGGAACCGATTTAACATTGACGGTGCTAAAAACGTAGGCGGGTTTGCATCGACTTCACACGATGCCAAGTGTCGCCCAAGTTTGCTAATGCCGGCTGGGCAAGGAAGAGCGGGAATGAGATAAGACGCTGGCTCCGTGCGGCGTGGGCTACTGCACCACTCCCCTTTTCAATTTCTCGGAACGATCATGCAAAATTAAAACGGGAGGAGAATGAATCGAGGCATTTAACCCAAATTAAACAGTGTAGCATGAGAGTGATGGGGCAATGACAATACCAGAAGTTGCCTTAGTCCTGCCAGCGAGTGAAGTGAGAATCAGTGGTCGCAGCCTAGGGCCGCACGTAATGGTGTTGTCACCCAGGAAATCTTTAAGTGGCCGTCATAACCTAGAGAGGGCCGTGAGTAGAATTCAAGGGTAGAATCCAAGGTTTAGAAGAGTGGTTCTCAACCTTCCTAATGCCGTGACCCCCTTAATACACTTCGTCACTTGTGGGGACCCCCAACCTGTGGGCGGGGCTTCTGAGATTCCCCCCACCACCCCCGCTGGAGGACAAGGACTGTCTAGGCAGGAGGATGTGCCCAGCCAAGACGTTCCATGATGTCCTCCAGCGGGGGTGGGGGGGGAGGAAGCTTCTTGCCTGGGCTGCCTCTGACCGGAGCCACGCCGCTTCCGAGGCTGGGAGCGAGGCGGCGGAGGGTCGCGGGTGGGAATGGCTGTGCAGCTCCCCTGCTCGAGCCCTCTCAACACCGGCAGACAGAGCCGCGCAGCTGTTCCCTCCCGCGCCGCTCGCTCCCGCCCTCAGAAACCGGGCGAGCAGGCGAGCGGGCCAGACGGGTGAGGCAGGGCGGGCAGCGAGCGGGCGGTGGCGGCGGCAGCATGGGTCCGCGCCCCCCCCAAAGGGTCAGGCGACCCCCAGGTTGAGAACCGCTGGTTTAGAACATCTTCCATGCCTACTGAACAACTCGAACCGAGGACTCGACTCTGCAGCTCACATTGAATAGTAAACCCGTTGGACATGGCCAACGTCAAGGAAGGTCAACAATATCTAGAGAACCATCGGCTTTCTACTGTTGATGTCAACTCTAGCAGAGGGACTGGTTCACCTGTGGGACAGATCATAATTCAGTGATAGACTGCATGGAGGGAATGGAAGAGTATCCCCATCATTTTCAGCTAAAATAAAGCTAGTAAGCAGGTAGCTTTTTCTGCGGATAACCTTCATCATACTAGATGCACCAAGACATTAAAGCAACCGTCTGTATTTGTAGCTTGGCAGAAGCCGGTGTTTTGCCCTGTTTGATGGCTGAGATGCCCAAACCCAGACAAAAAAACAGAAATCAGACTCTTTGGCTTTAAATTTAGAGCCGATAGTAAGCGTGAGCCTCTCTCCTTCTCCATAACTTGCTCAAATCCCTCCACGCCGGGGTGAAAAACGTTGGCGTGTTGAGTGTCGCTGACTGAGACGATTAATGAAGAGAAACATTTGAGCTGCCAAGAATAATCGAATAACAGGAAAGCACAGGCCTGTTTGCAGAGGGGCAGATGCCGCTTGTTTGGGTTCAAGGGGGGGGGGAGGGGGGATAGCTTTGCACATTGGGAGGCTATTCAAAGCTGTTGAGGAAGACCAACAAGGAGGCTTCAGTTGCCCCCTCGATCCATCTCCGCGGTCCTCTGGAGGTGTTATCATCCCAAATAAAGACCTCCCCGGTTGCAACCACCAACGTTCATTGGGTCAACATGTGGCCACCAGGTGGGATCCCTCACATCACACTTCCAGTCGGCCAGAATCCTCCTCAATGGTCGTGTGGGCCTCCACGCAGGTGCCTCTGCTGTGAATTGATGCTGTCCTCGGACTGCTCATCAGGGGAGCTGTTGGACAAGACGGCCATCTTCTTCTCCTTCTCGTGCCGCATCTGTCATCGGACGTTGGCGATCATGTTGGCAATCCTATTTTTATCCACAAAGGGCTGTTGAGTTTTGTCCAGACCAGTTTGGAAGCCATGATGTCCTTCTTTTGCCTGGACCTCGTTTCCCGTCAGTCTTTTCCTGGAGGATGAAGTGAAGGGTGCCGTATTTTTCTGGGTGTCGCATCCCACGTCCAAAATAGTCTAACATTTGCTTTTTTAAAATGGTTTTGATAATTTCCCTTGGCTTTCCCAAGCGGCTTGTCACTTCCTCACTTCTGATGTTGTCAACCCAGCTCATACTTTCTTTTCTTTTCTTTTCTTTTCTTTTCTTTTCTTTTCTTTTCTTTTCTTTTCTTTTCTTTTCTTTTCTTTTCTT